>NW_012194947.1:2984660-3025862 GCF_000504015.1 Erythranthe guttata
TTTTTATGTGTTTGATTTAGTCTAATATACAATATAACCTCGATAAATTCATAACGTCGCTCGATAAATTACTAAAATATTAGTTCAATAACTTAATATTTCATTAAATTAATAGAACTTTGTTAATTTCAATCGTAAAAGTATTTACTTGTAAAGTTTTGACTATATTATATTATGAATTTTTTTTTGAATTGGGAAGTAAGATATTAAATAAATACCAATATTTTTTATATATATATATATTATCCAATCACAAATCACCTATGAATATTTGTATTATTTATTTAATGAAGTGTGGAAAAAGCAGAAGTCGAAATCAAAATGCTATAGGTATATAAATTGAGAGTTTTGTGGAAGCACAATTTTCGAGGAAATAAGTTTGTTTTGATATGTAATAGGTCATCAATATTTGCTCGTTGATATGTACATTTCACATATACTCACATTTAAATAAACACACACCAAATAAATAAATTAAATAAAAACTGTGTCGTTTCAGTAACATGACGATTATGCATGCATCTCCAGATTTTGGATAAATATTTATATATATATAAAGGAAGACGACAAAATAGGAGTGATCAAGATTTGAAGCTGTGTGTTTCTGTTACGGCTGTTCACTTTAAATACCAGCTCTTCCAATTTCCAAACCGTCTGTAATTCTTCTCTTCTTCACCTTTCAGATACATCCAAGTGTGTGTAGTGTGTGCTTTTAATTTCTTGTTTTCACGCCGCCATTGAAGAAGATGGAGGTTTCTTCTTCAAGTAAGAAAGAAATGGAGCAACCCCATGTTGTAGTGATTGATGACTGTAGAGCTACTCGTATGATTATCACTCTACTCTTCAAGAAATTCTCATGCAAAGGTATTACTTATATTTAATTAATTAATTATCTGTATTTATGAATTTTTTTTATTGATCTTGTTAAGTTTCTGGTTTAGAATGAAATAAAATTGGTTGATTCGCGATTTTCCGACAGTGACGAATGCGGAAAGCGGATTCGAGGCTTTGGAGATTCTGGGCTTATCAGATGACAAACAGACCTCTGTAAATGACAATGTAGGTATATTTATATGTGTGTGTGTGTGTGTGTGTGACCATTTTTTTGGAATCTTCGTATTTTTTTGGATTTTAATGTCAGTCGATCGTTGATAATTAAATCACGAAAATCTGAAAAATATTTATCGTAGCTACGTCTTGTTATGGAATGAATCTTGTTTTCCATTTGAAATTGAATGTACGTTCGTGTGCAGAAAATCCCAAAGGTGGACATGATTAGCACAGATTACAACATGCCGGGAATGAACGGATACGAGCTACTAAAAAAAATTAAGGTAATTAATTAATATATTCGAAACAACATTTTTTTTAATTTTCGAAAGTTTTTAACTCCAAAAATTTGTTCGAAGCAAGAATCGTCGACAATGAAGGATGTGCCTGTCGTGATCGTGTCTTCTAACAACGATCCTACTCTAATTAACAAGTAATTAACTATAATTAATATATATTAGCATTTAAATATACATATATTGCTATAATTCGTTTCTAATTATCGAAAAGAAAAAAAATTAGTTGCATAGAAGCAGGAGCTCTGATGTTCATACCGAAGCCTCTGAAGCCGTCCGATGTGGAGAAGTTGATGCCGATGATGAAATGACGTGGTTTGATGAAATGCGACTTTTCGTAGAGTATGGGAAACAATTACTTTCGGTGTCGATTCGATTGTTCGTTATTCTTTAAGACGTACGTTGTTTTCAATGGCCAAAATTCTGTTAGGTTTAGGCTTTATATACATACAGTTGCTGTTTCAGTATAGATTAGCATGTTACTTTCTTTACAAAATAGATACAAAAAAAAAATTCTTTGTAGATGAGTTTAGACAGTATGAACACAGGATTTGAACATGTTTGTGTATAATAATAATAATAATCAGATGATATCAGCAAAAATATTTTGTTCATATGCTGAATTAATGTTGCAATTGCTTTTCCATCTTTGTTTCTTGATATTTATAATTTTTATAATAAATTATGTTTTTCGTATATGCCCGTCTGGGGCTAATGATCTGTTGACTCGAACCATGTATCAGTGATTTATAGTTATAAAGTAAAAAAGAGGAAGTAAATCCAACTCGAGTGACGAGTGTGATGAGTAATGCGTCAAATTGGTTGGCAAACAAGAATTCGATTGTACAATTACAAATAAAATTTGTAGAATTACGTTTCATGTCTAAAGCATAAAATTTGTACGATTTCCGTATCACTTGATGCTTGCCTTTGGGAAAGAAGAAGTGATTGGTCCAGACGAAGTCATAAACGGGATGCCTTTGAATGTTGCAACGCACGCCTCGTCGGTGATAAGATGCTGCACCCACAGAGAACGTAATTTTCAGAACATTGTGTATTTTAATTCCAAAACAAATCGGATAATATGCGAAACTTGTACGAGAAAGATGTGAAGTCGGTGATCAAAGTCTATAACGATGCTGTTTGCCCATTAACCGACACAACCAGTAACGAAGAAATTAATTAAGACAGACATCTCACCAGTTTTGAAGATCGAATTAACATATTTTAATTCATTTAGCAAATATTTTATGAAGTATATAGCAATAAAGTTTACGTACCGGAGTTATCTTATCGAGTTGCTTCTTTTTGGGGTTTAATACCTCTTCTGGCTTGCCGTCATGTCTGGATACCAAAATATTGCAGTTAAACGGTAAGCCGTTTAAATATTAATGATTAAAAAGGGGAGGGGGGGGGGGGGGTAGGGGGTAATTACCCGGCAAATGTGACATATTCCCCAGGTTTAGCACCATCGGGAGCAATTAGAGGCTCGACAGCTGTATGGTCTGTATTTGTAGCACACAAGACCTGTAGTTTAAGCCAAACGGGATTCAAGTTATGGAATTGCAAGTATAATTATACTAAAACCCGTTTCGACAAAAAATTCCAGTGCAAATAATACAAATTCTAGCAATAAACACGAGGCACAAAAATATAAGAAGGCCCTAATATGCCATGAGCACGAAGATAGTGGAGAAATATATATACCAGTCCCTCTGACATCATATCTCGTAACTTGCCAGGTTTTACATTTGTTATCAGTACCACGAGGCGGTTCTGCAAAAAAGGAATGTTGCAGGAGAAAGTATTGAGTAGACTTCGATAATTTTACACATAAAGAAACGGCAGCCTGCATTATATTAAACAATGGTAGAACATAATTTACAGTTTTTGTACCGTTAATTCTTCTGGAGTGCAGTAGTTTGCTAGGCCGCTAACTACTTGCCTGCATTTTGCTTCTCCAACATCTATCTCCTCAACCAACAAACTGCATTAAACCCGAAAAGATTGCAGAGAACAATGCAACTCCATTGTAAGTACTCGTTGCAATTTTTCACACACAGTATGATACTATATTTAGTGTATCTTTAAAATTAAGACTATGTAAAGAGTGAGAAAAGTTCAGAGAAGAGTTAAATGCCCGTCGAAGCCAGATATCATCAATTATAACAGAATTTCATGAGCAAAAGTAAAGGCGTAAAGGGGCTAAAATTAGTTTAGAAAATTTTCAGAAAGAGATCCCATTATGAAGCATAAAAAACAATCTAAACAAGCAAAGTACTCAAGTAACACGATTCTCGAAAAATATTGAGCTGATTCACTATTGATCGAGATGCATGCATAATTTAGTAAATAGACCTGTCTGCTGATGGATGTTTCCGCGCGCTACGAATTCGACCAATCTGAATTTTGAGCAAACTAACACTAAGTTCTTCGTCTTTATTGTCCTTCTCTTTCTCAGCAGGTTTCTTCTTCTCCGTCTTAGCTTGACCTTCTTCAACCTTCTTCTTTTTCTTTTTTTAAGGAATAAAGCAGCATATTTAACGTGTAGTCAAAACAATTTACGATTGTAAAGAAAAGATAGATTAAAAAAAAAATGTCGATGAAAATGCGTTAAGTAAGCAAAAAGGAAATATAGAATAAACACTTACTGCGTCAGCACTTTTCTTTACTTTAGAGTCTGTCTCCGAACTACTAGCCTCTTTCGCCTCTGGTGCGGTTTTCTTTTCATTGGATTTCACCTCTTTCGCCTCTTGTGGGATTTTCTTTACATTGGATTTTGCCTCTTGCACGGGTTTCTTTGCATTGGAATCTTCGACCTTCTTTACGGGTTTTAGTACCTAGGGAAAAATATCAACAATAAATCTATCAAATTCTAACATTATGCTTGCTCTCGGGACATTTAATGACATGGCAATCCAGCAAAGTGCAAATATAATGAGAATTACTAACCGGGGGCGCAAACTGAACTTTCTCTAGCGACAATTTTTCAAATAGCTGCCCCAAGTCCTCCTTGTTCTGCACTCGAAGTCAAAAAACACCCGTAAGTGCATATGCACGTCACTTGTTTGGGAAGATATTGTGGATACATAGAGCATTATAACAGTGCTACTACAGCAGAAAAAGAAAAGAACGAAAATAAATCTAATGCAGAACATGAAACAAACGAGTCCGAGAAATATATTTGATACGTAACAGTGTCTCAGCCTGGCTTTCTATCACCTAATCCAAATCCCATTAGCCAATTAAACCACTTTGTAAAATCGAGCTTTAATTATTCGAGAAAAACAGAACTATTGACTTAATTTTGACAACAAAACGAGCTTATAAAACGGAATAAGAAAACAATTAAATCCATGTCCGCAGAATCTTCTTACATGGATGTAATCAGCCCATCTCAACAAATGCGGCAATTGTGCTCTATCTGAACTTGAAAGACCAATCTGCAGCCGCAAACAAACGAGCCTTCGGTTACAACATTACGCAAAACAAAGATAACTAAACAAATCTCAGTCGAAAATTCACATACCACAGACGAATGCACTGCCGAGAAGACGATAACATCAGCTGCAGATGGTTTCAGTCCATTGCCGATCAGAGTAGACTTGGTACTCAACTCTTCATTCAACTCTTTGAACGATTTCGACCGATCATCGGAATTCTCCAGAAAACTCTCGGTAAACCCTATCCATTTCATCAGCTGCCACCAAAACCTTCATTAATCAGTATCGAAATTATGAATTCAAATTAATTAATTATTAATAAATACATAAATTACGTCATCAGTGTTCAAATTGGCATCCCCATTTTTCGATGACTTCAAAATTCTTGTGCAGAGGCTCTTCAAATCACCGCCCAAATCACTTGCATATGAACTCTGCGTAAATCAGTGGCAGAGCGAGTAATTATCACTAACCTAATCGAAATTTATATATATATATATATATATATATATATATATATATATATATATATATATGTGTGTGTGTGTGTGTGTATATATATATAAGGAAATATGACGCTTACCGGATCTACAGAGAGGTGTTTACAGAGAGCAGAAACAACGTTTTGCTTCAGAGAAGCCATTGCCGGATATTCCAACACTTGAATTTTCCTTTTTTTCCAGCAGAAATTGAAAAAATCACAGGTTTCTAATTTCAGTTCTTCAATTGTACGAAAAGGAAATAGGGTTTTGTGAATTATTAATGGGTTTAGAGAAATTGGGCCACATTGTGAAGCCCATGTGAATAAAAGCCCTGTAATTAATTTTATTTTTCATATTTTAGCATTTAATTTGGGGATTTCTTTATCTCTCTGAATTTGACCGGCTTTATAAAACCACACTCCCTCCGGCCGTGACTGTAAACCCCTCATCCTCGGAGGCAGCTCAGACCACCGCACCGGTGAAAACCCTCATTCGTCGCCACCGTATTCCGCCGTACATCTTCCACCCACGGCGGCGCACTAGGCATTTTAAGCCCCCAAAACTGCTTCACCTTCAAGATTCTCTCATCACTTCGATGTCGAAATAGGATTCAAAATTGCTGTTCGGCCTTCTTCAACTGTGGGCACCATACAAAATGGTGGTGGCAACCGCTCCATTAGTCTGTTCAAAGGTGACGGCTTTTAGCTCTACTCTCTCGCCGAGTAGCTATTTGGTTTCACTCAGACCTTCTAACAAACAGTTTCAGTGCAAACACCTATCTGCGAAAAACTCTCCGAGCAAGAACAATTCGAGGCTAATCAGAACCTTTTCGAACAGCACTCACTCAATTCTCTCCAGTTTTTCACCAATCCCCCCTTCAAATTCAAGAATTACTCTTCCTCTCCGCCCACTCAAATGCTCGTATTCAAATCCCACCATACCAGCAGATGCAAACTCACCGAAACCACTTCTAAAAAGACTCCAAGATTTATCCTTCGAGTCTCTTAAATCCACCCTTCTGCAATTGACCCCAATCGACATTTGCAAGTGGTGTTTGGTTCTCTCCGTTGCAATCGCCGCATCCAAACAGGCTGTCAGTTCACTGTTCAACCCTTTCTTCTGGTTGTACTTCAGCTGGACATGGCTATTCTGGCCATGGATTGTCGCCATTGCCCTCGCAATCTACGGCATTTTCAGCCTCACCAAACACCTCAACGGGGAAGCTAAACTACACGAACAGCTCGCCATAATCACCTCATCTTTCACCTGGCTAACGCTGGTCCCACCCGCACACTTCAACGGCTTTCTTGAAGGATGGCCGTTCGTCTTCTTCTTCATCTACCACTACTTCTTCTTCCTCAACGTGACTGTCCGAAAGAGAATGTACGGCGATTACAACCCCCGCGCGCACGATCCCAAGTGGGATATCAGCTCGCCTGGATGGCACAAGATTCTGTTCTGCGCCGGAATATTCCTCGGCCATTGGCTGGCGGCCTTTGAAGGAACTGAACTTCATCTTGTGCCCGGTGGGTGGGCCAATGTTGGTATATGGGCTTTGATTTTGGTGACGGTGTTCATGCAGTACCACTCCACTTTGTACTTGGCTAAGTATTCGGAGAATGTGGTGGTCCCCACTGCTGTGGTTCAGTTCGGGCCTTACAGATTTGTTCGTCATCCGATTTACGCATCCACTATGCTCCTGTTTGTGACTTACTTCGCTGCGCTCAGAGCACCGTTTAGTTTGCTGTTTATTGTTGGGGTGTGCTCCGCGTATTATGGGCAGAAGGCGAAGATGGAGGAGGCGTTGATGCTCGAGAGTTTCGGGGAGAGGTACAGTGAGTATATGAGCAAGGTTCGTTATAAGTTAATTCCTTTCGTTTATTAGTTTGAAGAAGTTGTCGTTGGATTTTGGAGACGTTGAATTGAAAAAATCGATGGCTGAACAGGGTTTTTAATCTTTACTGTTTAAATTCGGAATACGGAGTTAGTGATCGTTTTAAGCATGTCAAGATGTTACTTTCTTGAATTTTAAGTTTGGTTCAGATTGCTTTTGTAGTTGAGGTAATATTTTCCCCAATATGAAGTTATTGAATATTTTGTCGGTTTCGTCGCAAATCGACACGTTTTTTTTCCTTGCATTTATGTGGTGTGATAGTTGAAACTAAATGGCACAAGAAAATTGGCTCATGCTGTAGGCATATCATATTGTGCAGAGCTTCATTTCGATGACCTGACAAATATTATTGAACAAGTGAAAAGATTCTCACACTCTACAAATTATTAGAAACGGATTACAGTTAATCGAGTAAACTGTACACTTTGTCCTCATGGCTCGTTAAAAGAGAAACAATATTGAGTATTCATCGATGAAACATGACCGAAAACTATCAGGCCGGGACATAAGACTCGAGCAGCAGTTGTGCCGGGGAAGGTGATCTGATCTCAACAATCAAATAAATGTACTTCCATTTCTTATCAACCTTGTCCTTCACCATCTCCGCACTAACCTTTCCAGCTCCGTGGGGCCCACGTATGTAGAAATTAACCTAAGTTTCGAGAAATAAAATCCATCCCCACATATGAATTAATTGAAAGAAAGAAAAAAAAAAGTTCAATTTCGAGAACGTTCAAATTATTTCACTACTACCTGAACATGTTCACTGCCATCTTCGTCTGTCCACGTACGATTGGGAATTCTCTGGCAAGCCGCACGGTTCCTAGTTTCTTGACCATACCCAGTAATAGGCGATCCAATTCTCACTCTAACCTACAAAGAAAAAGAAAAAAGAGGTAAGTTAGAATAATCTAAAAATATGTATTTATATCAAAAGTTTGATCTCAAATAAAATAACTCGAACCTGACTGTCATTTTGAACTCTGTCAAGGGCCTTCCCGAAAATTTTGTACCTACGGTAAAATTGTTGTTAATTTTTATGGAAAAATATGAAATGTTTAGTTCGGCGAGAGTATAATCGTTAGAACATTTAATTTATACTTGTTGAGAAATAAATCCTCCTTACTCTTTTGGTTGGAAGATAAGTTCCTTGAAAACAGCGTAACCTGCTGCTGCAGCAATACCAAGACCGCTCCCTCTGTAAATGTAACTGGCTTCTCAGGTATATTGTACGTTGGAGAATCGAACGGGTCGTCTACTTTAGTAACATCTTTGAGCGTCAGTTTTTAGGGCAAACTTAAGGATAAGTAAGACGATTAACTATCTAGTATTTCCAATCCAAATGGAACTTCATATAATTGGCTAATCGATCATTGCGGAAAATTCAACTTTCTCATTAGCTAATCGAGCAAAATAACTCAACAATACACTTATTGTCTATATACGGACACGATAAAATAGAGTTAACCACACGCCTCAAAAAGTGTTGCGTTGGAAAATGAAACAGTTATCAAAACCGAACCTGAGATGAGCTTTGCTGCACGGAATCGGAGGCCCTTGATGCCAATGACCTGGCATGTGCGGGAATTGTAATCTTAACCCCGTTGATCTCAAAGGCTTGGGAACACGATCGGTAATTCGTGATTACTCCGTTCGCCAAACCTCTAAACGGAATCGGAACACCTGATAAACATCATATGTGCAATCAATATTAACTTTTCCACAACCCTCACAGCACAAAAGCTTAAATAACAACCTATGAACAATTGATCTGATTTGCCTATATATAGAGCATAGTACACAGAGCAAAATCTGAAATGAAAAACTATATATAACTTTTATATTGAAAATTGATACCAACCAGAGGCTCCATTGGAGTTCAATTTGGTGAAATTGGCGGCATGATTAACAAAACTTCTCCCAGTGCCGGACTCAAGTGCCACCTGAAACCTACCGCCGGAGCTTGTTAGCTGCTGGCCAACAGAAATCAAGAGAAGATTGCCCCTGAAAACGTTGCGCAATATACGGAGAAAAAATGCGCTGAGAATACCTACGTACAAGAGTTCTGATTGCTCTAATGGATTTCAAGTATTAAAGTTTTAGTTCAACATTAGCATATCAAGTGGCTGTAGTTTAGTGGTAAGAATTCCACGTTGTGGCCGTGGAGACCTGGGCTCGAATCCCAGCAGCCACAGTTAAATTTAATTTTACTTTCCTATTTTTTTAATAACTATAAGTTATATATTTACTTTAGCATAAGTCAACATCAAGTGGCTGTAGTTTAGTGGTAAGAATTCCACGTTGTGGCCGTGGAGACCTGGGCTCGAATCCCAGCAGCCACAATTTATTCTTTTTTTTGTTTTCATAATTACTTTCAATAAATTTGATTCGATTTTAATGCACACTGTCATTTTTTTTTTTCAAGTATGATAAATTAAACAAATTACTTATACATAATAAAATTAACTTGCAAAACTAATTATTAATTAAATATTATGTCAATAACCTGTTTTATTATTGTAAACTATAAAAAGATTATGGTGTTGTAAAATGACATATTTAATTTACCTCTTTCGTTTGGTGATTGTGGAGTAGTACTGCATAAAACGTAAATAGCAATGATGAACAATAAGAGAGACAGTTCGTACAAAGAAATCAGGAGGGATTATTTCGTAATTTGGGCTTACCTCAGGGGCAGCCGTAATTTGCTAGAGAAAACAAAACAAACAAAAACTGAATAATGAAATCCAGTTACCGAAATTATTCCGACAGGACATGGTTAAAACCTCATTTAACAATGACAAATTGCTCATAAACTATCAAAGAGATTGCATAACACCTAGAAGAATAGATTAGTTTATGCTAATACTAAACGAAATTAAGAATAGATTAGCAACACGGTAAGTTTTCCGTCAATAATAAGAAGTTGCAAGTCGAATATATCGAAGCAGCTGCAGCTCTAACAGCTAAGTCATTCTCCGTGTTATCTACTGCTCCTAATCTGCATTAACAAGTATTATTACGTCACAAAATAATTACGATAATGTACTAAATCAGACGTGAAAAAAAAGTTAAATTAAGTTGATTATCGTAAGATTATTGATATTTATTATTTACCTGCTGTCATTTGCTAATGGAGCTTTCTGCTGCAGTAAACTATTTTTATATAGACCCTTCTCACAATGCAGCTGCATTTCCTTCACTTGGTTCAGCCAACTTTCCTGTATTATCAACCACCAAAAAAAAATCGTAAATTAAAAAACGAAGAAAATACGAGAATACTCTAAATACAACGACTTTCACCATTTGGATCTCTTCTTCAGATAGTGATTTATCCATCTGTGAAAAGAGAGTGCTCCATCTAACAGCGTGTTCATCGGCAGCTGGTTTCTGTGAGTTGGCCGAAAATTCTCTCGATATTAGGAGCGGTAATTCTGTGGTAATAACGGAACGGACCCTTTTCTTGCTCCGTCGTAGTGCTGCAAATACAGAATCAATCTCTCAGTAATATATCTAAAAAATCGATCTTTCAACGGAAGCTTTCATTTTTTTTTTCTTCGAAAAATAGAATGTACCTGCGAGACGACCCTTTATATCCTGATTCAGAAGTTCCAACCATTGGGAAGCTACATTAGCAGCTGAAAATTAAACAAAATACATGTCAATTTTTCGAACCAATGTAACCAAAAAGAAGAAAATAATAACCGAATAACCTTTCAAGGAAAGTGAATCGACGCTGCCAAGATTTCCCGATTCGTCATTCGACAAACAGCTATTATTCTCTGCTCCAACCGAAAGCTTCAGCGCAAGTTTATCATCCTCGTTATTTCCTATGCTGCATTGTAAAGGAGGCATCTTCGAAAAATCAGTATTTGAGTAAACCGATTTCGAAAACAAACCATAATCGCCCGTCTTTCTTCTCCCTAATAACGTCTCCTCACGACTGAGTCCAGACGTATAAATTCCCGAATTACGCAAATCTTGATTGCCTTTCTTGCTTCCGGAAAGTTCTTTTTCGTTTCTTTCGGATCTCACTAATGCTTCTATAATAGAGTGAACCTGTTTACTGTTCCTCACATGATTAATAATCCCGGGATTCAATCCGTTAAGCAAACCACTCGGAGCTGCAACCCTAGCAAATCTATCCATCTGTTCTTTCTTCGCAAGTTCCATTCTTTTCTTCATTACATCATTGTGACTATTTAATTTCTTCCTCCCACGCGGCTTTGGTAGCGAAACGGGCACGCCTCTGTGGTTAGACATGTAGTTGTTTTGTTTCAACCCTTTCCACACTCTCATCGAATCTTTATCTTCCAACGGACCCACTGAACTTCCACACTCGAAATCATCCATCGGGCTTGACTTTTCGTACTTCTTGTAGGGGTAGAAGGGGTCATTGATCGAACTGGAAATATCTTCGGCGTTTAGATCTAAATCAAGGCCTTTGGCCTTTTTAAGACCATCAACAGAACCAACATTAGCGTTAAGATCAATTGGTCTTGAATCGGCGCATATGTATGGATGAGGTGTGTTCGTCTCTCCTCTTTCTGCTTGAGCTACATCACATTGATATTTTTCAGTTTTTAAATCACTTAATGAGATTAGTAATTGAAAAAAAAACATATAAACCATGATTCAATTCGTTTATTTCATCGTCAAGTTAAAACGATAGTCGGAACACTTCCCTAATTTCCACTAAATCGAACATCCGATTTAAAATCCCACAATTTATAATCAAATTCAAATCTAAAAATCTTTCACTTAGATAATTGAAAACTAAACATTGTCAAGATCCAGTCAACACAAAGAAACTTCAGGAGAGAAAAAAAAATAAAAAATATCGGCTAAAAGCTTTACCTTCGGAGCGAAAAACCGATTCGAGGTCGCGCATTTTCACTCTTTTCTGCGAACTGTCGTACGCTTCTTCGACTTCCATGATTCCCCTTTTCTGCCCCCCAAAAAAACATCAATTAAAAATCAAAAATACTATTGATACAAAAAACAAATGTTGCTTCAATAGCTCTTACCTTTGGTTCAGATCTGTGCCCAGTTGAACACTGAATCCGAACACAATTCTCACCATCCATTAATGCGAAATGAAAACTGAAAATTGATTCAGAAGATCTGCAAATTGAATTCGAGATCCTAACAAATTACCGTTTCGGGCAAAAAAATCAACGAATTCAAATTTTAAAAATGACAGCTTTAATCGATTGAAACGACGAAGGATATCGCGAGAAAAATAATGGGCTCGCGGAAAAGGTAACAGAGCAATAAAGATTGAAGATTCTTCGATTAAAGTGTTTGTGAATGGTGGATTTTGAAAATTGAATGTGGGAGAGGGTTAGGGAATTAGGATTTGAATTGCAGAGGGAGCGCGCTTGTGATTATTTTGTGTTCTATTTTCTTTTTTTTAATTAACTATTTGTTGGTACTTTTTGTTTTTTTTTATTCGAAATTCAAATTTAACGTAGAGGGAGGGTTTAGTTGGGGGACCAGGAATACTTTGCCGCGTCAACTATTCACTATTTGCAGTTTCGGTCCTTCAACTCTTTTTTGTATTCAGTTGGAGCCTTTTGAAATTTTTCATTACCTAGTACCTACGAATTGCTTTGGTGGGGACCAATCATTGATGTCACCAAGATATGATTTTCTAATTTTATAAATTTAATTTAATGAATTGATTGTGCGAATTAGAATTGTGATATAAAGGAAAATTTAACTTGGATTATGATGTAGCCCAAATGGCTCAATCAAATATAAAGTGGTACAATGGGTCTGGTGTGAAGGAAGCCCATTTAAGTAGAAAAGCTCATGTGTTCTCGAGAGACGTGCAAAATAGAGGATGGGGAATGGTTTTCTCGTGTTAGCAATTTCGCAGTCAAGTTAGTCGGATTCGTGCGGGAACAATATATATATATGTAGTGAAATAAGTGTTTATTAAGAATACCAGAGAAAATCATTTTCCTTGTACCTCTAGACTATATTTATACATGTCGTTCATATGGGACGGTGGGTTCCCTTATATTTATGGTTAGATCGCACATGTGGGTGTTGTGATCAATGCGGGTTGTACTCGTCTGAAGGCAAACATTCTTGTTCCTTGCGGTTTGGATCAACAGGGCGAGTCCATTGATGTGGTAGCTTATGGTGGCGGGCTCCTTCTCGATTAATGTCGGCCTTTCTCCACGTGAGGCTAGTGACTAACTCTATGGAGTGAATTGTTCAAGTATTAGATTATATTCTATTGTAAAATATAACCAACGTTGTTAAAGTGAATTGTTCAAGTATTATATTATATTTTATGGTAGACTACGGCCATCTCTAGAGGTATGGGTCAAATTACGAGAAAAAAACCCTCATGTTTTGGATAATTACAAGTTACAATCATCTTTTCAACTATGAATCTTCGTACACATTTATTGCGGTGTCAAAATTTAGTGAAATCTTCTAAATTATGTGGAATATTCTCGAATTCGTACTCGTTTTACTCCATTCGAGCTCCACATTTTGAAACAAGATGATCATAGATGTGTACATATGTTCGCTTGCAAATATCAGATTGTGGTGCATCATAAACTGCATTTTTGCTCAAAACGAGTACAAATAAGAGAACATTCCACAATATATAAAAAGATTATATTCAATTTGATAACATGAGAATGTAAAAAGATTCATAGTTAAGAAAAGTTGTTGTAATAATTGAAATAAGATGGATTTTTCCGTAATTTGACTTTATGGAGTTTCCCTAATGTAATGGTACCCTATATTTTACTGATATAGATTATTGACTATTGACAACAAACTTTAAACGAGTTGTTAGGAGATAAGCTGCGAAAAGAATGTGGACCAACTTCATCTGATCATGTGCAGACATAAAAATCAGTCACAGTTAAGAAAGCTCCATCACCTTCCCTTTCTGCATTTTGAATTTAAGGATCGATTCAATTTAAAATTCGTATATACAGAAAAAAGTATTATTATTATAATATAATAGAATGAATTATGAAGTATTTGACTGTGAAACTTTTTGAGGGTCAAAATCGACAGCTGAATGAATTCCATCTTCAAAACAAGGATAAAGTCGTTGAGTTGACCAAACCCATCTTTTAATTCAATTACGAAACACGTTTCCGACTACCATGGAATAATCTAATAAAACTCACTTGTATCATTAAAGCTGAAGATCCCATAAAAAATATGCCTAATAGATGAGGAGCCATGATAATAAATATTTGCGATAAGTTATTAGAATACGAAACAGGTCTCAAAAATAGTAGTTTAATTTTAGGGTAAATTACAACTACATCTGAGGTATGGTTGTCTTCTTTGGATAATTACATCTATTCTTCTACTATATTTTTTTCTCACACCTCCACCATTGGTGTCAAATTCAACATAATCACCTTGATTTCGTGGAATATGCTCTAGTTTGTATTCGTTTTGTGTAAAAATACATTTTCTGATGCACCGCAATCTGATGTAAACAAGCCAAAAACACATATTATGATCATCTTGCTTCAAAATGTGGAGTTCGAATGTCATAAAATCGGTACAAAAGTGATAGTATTCCATATAATCTCAAAGATTCCACTAAATTTGAAACCGCAAGTGCGGACGTGTAAGAAAATTTTTAATTGAGGATGATTGTAATTACCCAAACACAAGAGTTTTTTCGTAATTTGACCGTACCCTACTTTACCCTTAATTTTAACATAGCAGTAGAGATCAAAACTGCAGCAGAACCAGATTGAACAAAATACTTGGAGCAGGTGATAGCATCAAATCAATTAAAAACCCATTGTTTAATATTTCTCTTCACATGTAATTACAAATTTTAGCCCCAGAAGGCAAGAGATTTACAGAACAATCTTTAATTCACTGCAACAACCAAGAATCTCTGAATTGTTCTAAAGCAGTATCCCTAAAATTATTAACCCTCATCAAGCAGAAATGTGTGCAGAAACCCAAACCCATCCCACCACAAACTTTGCTCGTCTTCAGCAAATAGCAAGCGGGCCCACATTCAGATTCCTTCCCCTGCACAACTATTCCCCAAGCCCTAGTCACACCTTCCCCAGATTCTTCATCCACATTCTCCTGCCCTAATTCCTCCACAAAAATCAGCCCATCTGGCGATTTCGATTCCCCGCTTCTCCACTCGTTTCTCACGTGCGGCCATTTGTCCTCAATCGCCTTTTCCGTTTGGATCGTCACGACGTCGTTTTGCGAGTATATTTGGACCAGTAAAGGTGCTTGCTTTAGGTTTTTTACAATGTCGGTCACGGAGTCCTGCACCCATGAATCGATCTTCTGCGACGAGGCACCGTCTTTTTTTAGGGTTTCCGAATCGGCGGCCATGGATAATTCGTCTGGGTGAGGTGAGAGAACGGCTGAATTTGATGAATTGATCGGTGTTGATAGAAGCCGTTTAGGGATTTTGTTGGTGTTTTTGGAGATGGGTAGAAATTGATTGGGGGAAAAAATAATCTGATTGGAATTGTGTGTTGAAGAAGGGAAAGAGGGGTGTAATAATTTAGCTACTGAATGAATCCCAATGGACGCCATCTCCAGAAAAAAAAATTAAAGATGGCGATTTGGGAGAAGATGCAGAACAATTACGCTGTAATTGTTCTGATTTTTTTAGGGTTCTTGCTGGAAAAGGGAAATTGGGGAATTGGTAGAGAGAGAATCGGAGAAGAAAGGATGGCCGCGTAAAGGAGAGAGAGAGAGAGAAGAGAGAGATTCAGAGGATTATGAACCTCAAAAAGAAGACTGTGTTGTGTACGACAAGACTTCTTTGTCATTGGTCCTATTTATTAAGAAATTATTTTCCGAAAAAATAAAATATTAGTTCAGTTTAGATAAAATATTCAAGATAATATTATTATATTAGTTTTATTTATTTACAAGAATAAGATTATATTTGGTGAGGTTATATTTTAATGAACCTTTAACTTGATTTAAAATTAAAAAAATAAAAAATGATGGGATTTGGAATATTTGTTTAATATTTAATTTATTTTTGATGAATTTAATTAGAAACACATGCGCAAAATGGGACCCACTGGGGCTTACATACACACGTTGTGCACAAGCCCACAACGCTAGCCATTAATCATCAGCACACGACACGCACGCACAAACCATCTTTTCACACGCGCGCACAAACAACTAACACACCGTCACGCACGCACAACACACACCGGCCTGCCTATACACGTGCATGAAATTATCTTACGCAAATTACACACATTGCACCAAATTACGGTTTCACTTTGTCATGAGAAAAACGTTTAAAAAAAAAAAAGAATACAAATTTAATTTTTTTTTAAGGAAAATCAATTGGGTTTGGTCCATATTTAACAATATCATATCAAAGTGTAGTTTGTGTTATTTCATGGGTTCCAAGAGGGTTTTCAGAGCCATGGTCCAGACTTAACCATGTAGTAAAAATTGTCGGAGGTCTTCGGTGCGAATAAATATGGTGAGATCGCGGGCGCAAATGGCAGGCGGCTCGAAGAGCTCCAAATGAGAGGCTCGGTGTTCATTGATTCGAGGCTCGGTCGAGTGACTCGATTGTTGGATGTGAAATTTCCACATTGCAACTGCTAGTGCTCGATCCTAAGACCTTTTCACCAACTTACCATCCTTAAATTAATTGAGTTACTCGTGTGGGCTTTTATTGCACATACATGATATTATTGAATGGGATGTAAACCTGTTAGATATTGGACTATCCAATTCAATCAAGAGTCCATTTAAAAGGAAAATCAATTGGGCCCCCAATAACAATATCCATTGCACGTGACTGATAACTCGGCCCAAGAAGTTTTCCTCATTCAATTTTACACCTACACCCTCTAAGGTTTGGTGTAATTGTGCCTAGACCCCGTTAGTTTGAATATTCAACCCTATCTCATCTCCACTGGTAATTTCCAAGATATATTGGGTTATGGGATTTTTTTTTTTATTTTTTTTTCTTTTTGAGAGTTATGGAAATTCTAGGGTAATACTATTGTTTATTGAAGCCATTACAAGGGTGGTCCAATGTTGAAGGATGCTCCTTGACTTGTCTCAATCAAACCATATTCCTAGTTATTTTTGCTACAAGTTCTTTGCCAAAATTTGGCTCAATATTGATTATTAAATAAAGCATTAGGTAAAAAGTGTGGAGATTCCATTGTATGAGCACATTATTTTGATTCCGTGTGTTCCAAACATGTTATGCCTTTTATTCTTATTATTCATTCTATGTGCTTTTCAATTCAATTTTATTTATGTCACACTCATCTAATCAAATAATTATTTATCATTCATAATTATATATTTTATGTGTGATTGAATAATTATGATAGATCTAATATACCTCAATAATTCAATGTAGCATGAAATAACCATCTACAAGATACATTGAGATGCCTAGTTAGGTCAGTCCAATGTGCCTACAACTTATTTATTTATTGGGTCACGAGCCCGATTGAGAAGACCACTACTACAAAAATTCAACTACCTTCAAATAAGGTTTGGGCTCGACTAATTAACCTCAGCCCAATTGACAAGGTACAAATATCGATTTAAATCATTTGTTAAAGGTACGTTCTAATCATTCAAGCAAGACAATATTTAATATTCTCTCTATTATTTTCACGATCCGTACGTCTGACGTGAGTGTCGGAGGGGTTTCCACCAGATCACCCCCGACTTAGTTTACGTGTATTCAATTCGCAGGAACATCAAGATTATTAAGGTGTCTCAGGACCATCTAGCTCGAGTGTCAGTGATCCAATTTGCTCTCCCAATTCCTTCTACTCCACTACCCAATATGATCTAATGTTAAACATCATCATGTCTAATAATTAAGATATGAATCGTGTGCCACTAATTGTAGTTGCAATCATTAAAAGTAGTGAAAAATGGCAAAGTTGAAGTTTATCACAACTTAAAACTACTTGATGTGTGTTTAAATTATGGTAAATTGCTTGTCACCCCATATAAATTCATAGTTTTTGCACTGTCCCCCTCAAAGAAAAAAAAAATGTCCCCTGCAAAATTTTATCCTTCGCTTGCAAAATTTCAATGGATTATTCACGTGAACGGAGCGTTTTTATTGCACGTTGTCCCTTCAAATATATTATTTTTCTGCATATTGCCCCTTTAAAATGTTATTTTTAGTGCACTATGCCCATCTAAAATTAACTTTTATGCCAAGTGCAATCAAAATAATATTTACGGGGTGATTTGGTCCGTAGGTCTTCGTCTTCCTCAAGCCAGCTCCGTCCGTACTCCGGGTGAATAAACCTGCAACGCCGGGAGGGGTTCCCGGCGGGAAAGCTCCGACGATCAAGTCAGTGATCGGAATAGAAGAAAAAGTGTATATGCAATATAATAGTGATTGGTGTAAAAATCTCGTCCCTCTGTGTGTGTGTTGATTCTCTTATTTATAGATGAGGAAAGCTTGGCCTCCAAGGCTTTCCTTTTTTAGGGTTTCTCTTTTCCCCCAAGTCATGTATCTTGGGCCTGTATTGTCCTGGGCTCGCCTTACCTCATTTCGGTATTGGGCTAGCGAGTTAAAGTACTCCCACGTAGTTCCGAGGTTCGCGCCATACGACGACTTCGCTCATGGTACCGAGCTAAGACATCATGGGTTCTTCATTATGGGCCTATCATATTGGGCTTACCCTAATGGGCTTATGTTTATTTGTTATTTGTCAAACTAGCCCATATCAACTACTCCCCCCTACTCCTTATTTATAAAACAAGTCGGTTTTTTCTTTACCTCGTTTTATAAGTACGGAGTATTAGTTCGCACTTCGATTTAGATTTACGTCGGCGTACACAACCCCTCGTCCTTTCCCTTTCATTAATTGCTCTGACACCCCGCGTGGTTGGTTCAAGTTCCCTAGGTCATCATGAGAAGATTTCCATCAACGTTTTTCGCGCTAGGTTCGAGGTAATCTGCATTAAATCTTGTCCGTTCGGGTGGGCGGTTATGATTGATTTTTTCTCTTTCCTAGGTCATTACTAGGGGAGTCCAATCGACACTTCTTGCGCCGAATTCGAGGCGACCTACTTTGAATCTCGCCCGTCCGAATAAACGGTTGTGATCAGAGTTTCCACTTTTCCTCCTCCTATAAGTATCTGACTTCCACGAATTTTCAGAATTTTTTCCTCTTCTTCATCTCTACGCTTTCCCTATCCTTGTTTACCTCCGGCGACTTTGCTTCTCGAGAACCAAGTTCTTTTCTATCCGTGCTTGTTTTCTTCTTCGACAAAGGTACTACTTCTTTCCCCCCATCTTTTATTACCCCCGCCTTTACTCTTCGAATTGATAATGTCTGCCCGTTCTCCTGATCCTTTCGGCCAAAAAATGCCCTCCGGGGAGGGGGGTGAAAACCCCGCCTTTTCTATTTCTTCTTCGTCGGAGGAAGGACCCTACTTCTCCCCCTCGGGCAAGCTCTTAGAACGGCCCAAGAAAAGGGGCAGAAAAGAGGTTTCGTCTTCTGCGAGGAGTGGTTCTCCTTCCTTATCTGAAGGACGAGATCCGGATGACCAGTGGGGACCTAGTACCTTAAGCGAAGTAGATCTAGCTAACTTAGTTCGTGACATAGGCCTCCCTACCGATGTCGAGTTAATTCTGCCCTCGCGAGATGATCGCCCTCTAAACCCTCCTTTAGGCTTTAGTACCTGGTTTTCCGAGCAGTTCTACTTTGGTCTTTCTTTCCCTATCTCGCCTTGGTTCTCTGAAATCGCCCAACTATGTAATGTATCCCTCAACCAATTCCATCCTCACGCTATAATCATCATGACCGGATTTCGCATGTTGTGCGCCTGGTCGGGGGTGATTCCTACACCAGCTCGCTTTCGAAGCATCATGGTTTTAAAGAATTCGAGTCCCTTTCATATCTCCATCTCGGCCCGTCCGGGTTTCAAAATACTGATGCCACCTAACAAAACCGATGGGTGGCAAGGTCACTATTTCTTTGCCAGGAACCCTGTTGACACCCCCTATTTGTGTCCTTGGCTCGCCACCCTGCCCGAGAAGAAAAGGGGGAAACCTTTGGCGATTGACGAATGTTTATTAAAAATGATAACCCACTTTCAACCGAGCTACGGCGTCCCGGATAGCCTCACTAGCTTTCCGCCGATGCTTCGCCACTTCTATTTTCACGACAACGGCACGTACTCCCTAACCCGGGAAGATTTAGGTGGGTTTGGTTGCGATACATGTCTTTTATCCCGGTTTATTGTGTTATCTCGGATACGTATTTCCGTCGTCTTATTAGTTCCTTGTCTATTTGTTCTGCGCCTCATTTACTTATCCTATTTTCCCAATTTTGTGGACAGATTTAAGGATGAAGATGATGTTCCGAGGCGACAAACCGGCTACTCGTCCCTCCGAGCCGGAGCCTGGATTCGACGCATTCGAGTTCCAGCGCCCTCTGGTCGCTGAACCTGAAAAGCACTCCTCGGAGGAGGGATCTTTAAGACCCAGGCCTCCCAAGAAAAACGCCGCACCTCCTCGCGCCCGAGGTGGACCACGGACTGAGGATTCTGAGCCTCCCCGGCGGTCTTCCGCCATAGTTCTGGCCTCGTCGCCACCTCCTCCTCCAACCGAAGAAACGGTGGAAAAAGAAACTGCTCCGAAGAAGCGGAGAACTGACCTGGCCCTTGGGGCGGCTGGATCGTCTTTGCCTGCCGGTTTTGGGCTTCATCTTTGCCAAAACGCGGAGAATGCCATTGCCGCATGTCGGTCTTTGGCCTTTCCCACCGACATTGCCCATTTCGGGCAGATGAGTAAAGGCGACCGTCTCGAGCTACTTCTTCACAACATTACGCAGGTTTGTCTGATTTCGGATTATTCGAACCAATTCCTTAGCTTCATATTTTTATCCAAGGCTAACCTTGTTTGAACTCTTTGTACATGTAGCAATTCGCCATCGCTTTCTCGGGTCCTTTGGGATGGGATGATGTCTCGCGTGAGGCATACGATAACCAAAAGAAGGAGGTGACTCAACTTCGAAAGGAAGTTCGAGGCCTGAAGGAGAGTTTGGCGATGTCGGAATCGTCGAAGGAAGGGCTGTTCTCCGAGGTGAAGAGGCTGCAGGAGAGGGAGAAGATCTTACAGGCGGAGAAAGACTCCCTGGGTTCTCACGTCGCCAGCCTAGAAGAAAAAGCCAAAGGACTTTCCAACGAGCTGTATGCAGCCGGGGTACAGGCCTCTACTAATTTTGCCGAGGGGGTGAAAGAAGGACAGAGATTGTTCCCGGGGTCGCCCGAGGGTCTCCGTTTTATCGAGGAGTTCGTTCGTCGTTTCTTTCACCGGTTATGGCGTTCGACTACTTTCACCCGAGAAGCTTCGGGGTTGGCTCGTTTCTTCTTCTCCTCGGCGGTTGCAGCCGTTCGAAAGAGGTTATGTGGTGCCAGCATCGAGTTCCCGTTGGTGGAAAGTGAACTGGCCGAAGACCTTCCCGATGACGTGATCCCGGGTTTTGAGGGGGACGTTAATGAGGACCCTAACTTGGAATGGTGGAGGCCGGTTTACCAGGGCCTCGTTGAAGAGTTTACCCGTCAAGGAGCCATTACGGACTTTGTCGGGGACATTGGGGCCCTTGGAACGGTGGTTAGTTCCGAAGAGGCACAGCCAAGCCTCGTTCCGCCGCCCCCTCCGGATGCTGAGAATCGAAGTGAAGCGGGTGCAGCAGTTCCGAAGTGAAGACCATAAAAAGACTTAACCATTTTTTATGTTTTGTATTTTGAATATGTATTTCTTTAAACATTACGTCTTTTATTTCCTTTTGCCCTGTATCCTTAACAATTTCTCCGTTTTTCCTATATGCTTGAAATGTCTCTATTCGCTTTTATGTCTGTGTTATTCTGGACTTCAGACTTAGTCTGTCGATATCCCCACTGATCTTCAGTGGCGTTTATTCCTTAAGCTTATCCATCAGTTCAATCTTGTACCACTCCTATATTTTAACTTAGCACCCACTCATAATATTTTGCTTATGAATACGCGAGTTAACGCTACAATGAGACACGCGAGTTAACGTCACAGTGAAACACGCGAGTTAACGCCACAGTGAAACACGCGATTTAACGCCACAATGAACACGCGATTTAACGCCACAATGAAACACGCGAGTTAACGCCACAGAAAACACGCGAGTTAACGCCACAAAGAAACACGCGAGTTAACGCCACAGTGAAACACGCGAGTTAACGCCACAGTGAAACACGCGATTTAACGCCACAGTGAAACACGCGAGTTAACGCCACAGTGAAACACGCGAGTTAACGCCACAGTGAAACACGCGAGTTAACGCCACAGAAACACGCGAGTTAACGCCACAATGAAACACGCGATTTAACGCCACAATGAAACACGCGAGTTAACGCCACAGTGAAACACGCGAGTTAACGCCACAATGAAACACGCGATTTAACGCCACAATGAAACACGCGAGTTAACGCCACAATGAAACACGCGATTTAACGCCACAATGAAACACGCGAGTTAACGCCACAGTGAAACACGCGATTCAACGCCACAATGAAATACGCGATTTAACGCCACAATAAAATACGCGAGTTAACGCCACAGTTATAGCTTAAGTAAATAACACAAGTACTTTTTTAACGTGGAAACCCTCCAGATAAGGAGAGAAAAAACCACGGGGCCTAGCCCAGATCGGAAAATGGATGTTTATTAATGGTTTTCTGTGCGTACAAGGTGTGTCTCAATCTTATTGACTACCTGCCTTACCCCCTTTTTTTTTTTTTTTTTTTTTTTTTTTTTTTTATGCGAAGAAGCGTTTCAGATGTATTATGTTCCAAGCCCGAGGTAACGGTTTCCCGTTGATGTCTGCCAACTCATACCCTCCGCCGGCCAAACACCTGGTGACTGTGTATGGTCCTTCCCAATTAGCCTCCAACTTTCCCGTGTGTTTTAGCGCGTCAGCTCGTCGCAAGACGAGGTCTCCGATCTGGAATGAGCGGGACCGCACCCCTTGATCGTATCGAGCCTTGATTAGGTTCTTACTTCGTTCCATGTGCAGATACGCCGCTTCTCGTAGGTCAAAAACCTCATTCAGCTGTGTCCTCAGGGCATCATCGTTTGTCCTTTCATCAAATGTGGCGATGCGGAGTGTGTCCATTGCCACCTCGACCGGAATAACAGCATCGGTCCCGTAGGTTAACCGAAATGGCGTCTCGCCAGTAGCTGCTTTGACTGTTGTCCGGTAAGACCAAAGGACTGAGGGCAGTTCGTCTACCCAACTTCCCCCTAACTCGTCCAATCTCTTTTTCAAACCGTTGACAATGGTCCGGTTTGTGGACTCCACTTGACCATTAGCCTGGGGGTGTGCTACCGCCACGAATTTCTGTGTTATCTTCATTTCTTCGCACCACGCACGAATTTTCTTGCCGTTGAACTGAGTGCCATTGTCCGATACGATGCTTCTAGGTAGACCAAACCGACAACAGATGTTCTTCCAGACGAAGTGCATGACCTCGTCCTCTGATATTTTTGATAAGGCCTCAGCTTCGACCCATTTAGTGAAGTAGTCTACCGCAACAATGATGAACTTTTTCCGGCCAGTGGTTTGAGGGAATGGTCCCACTAGGTCAATCCCCCATTGAGCAAAAGGACATGGAGCACTCATGATGATCATCTCCTCCCCCGGTTTATGGATAAGTGGGGCATATTTTTGGCATTGTGCGCAGTGTTGAACGTATCGGTGTGCGTCTTTTTTCATACCGGGCCAATAATATCCTGCCCGATATAACTTCTGTATGAGGGCCCGAGCTCCTCCATGCTCACCACAACCACCTCGATGTACTTCATCCAGAACATGCTTTATCTCCTGCTTTCCCAGACACCTTGCATCTACTGTGGTGAAGTTCCTTTTATATAATGTCCCATGCCGTACGTAAAAGTGTCTTGCCTTATATGCCAAGCGGTGCTGCTCTCTTTTGGTGCCAGCTCGCTCTCCTTTGAAGTATTTGAACAAAGGCGTTCTCCAATCAGGCTCTTCGTCTATTACCATTATGCCCGGTGTTGGGGTAGGGGCGATGAGGATAGTGATCTTTCTTTCAATACAATCGACGACTGACGACCCGACTTTAGCGAGGAAGTCAGCTCGCTGGTTGTCATTCCTCGGAATTTGATGCATGGTACAGACTTCGAAAGCTTCTTGCACAGCTCGGGCTTTATTTACATAACTCTTCATTCTATCGTTTTTTATTTCGTAGTCACCTTCGAGTTGGTGTATTACCAATTGAGAGTCGGAGTATATTCGCACCACTCGCGCTCCGAGCTCTTGAGCGATCTCCATACCTCGGATAAAGGCTTCATACTCTGCTTCATTATTGGAAACTCGGGGTAACCTAACGGCAAACTCGACTTCCGCTCCAGTGGGATCAATAACTATTATCCCTGCCCCTGCTCCTGTGGTTGTAGATGAACCATCCACATAAATTTTCCACTCCTTTTCGATGGGTATCCTGGTGGTTTCTCGGATGAAATCTGCCAGCGCCTGTCCTTTGACCGAGGTACGGGGTTGGTACTGAATCTCATACTGTCCTAACTCGATGGCCCATTTAACAATTCGTCCTGACGCGGTAGGTTGACCTAGGGTCTGCCGGAGGGGTAAGCTTGTGCGAATTACCATGGTATGCGACAGGAAATAAGGCCGGAGTCGTCGCGTAGTGAGAACCAATGCGTACGCTATTTTCTCGACTTCAGAATATCGGCTTTCCGACGTAGTGAGGATCTTACTAGTATAGTAGATCGGTCTTTGCTGATTATTAACTTCCTTAAACAAAACCGAACTGATGGACTCATCGCCTACTGACAAGTATACGAACAGGGTTTCACCCTTTTCAGGGGTGCTAAGAATCGGCAGGCAAGTAAGGGATCGTTTTAATGCTTCGAATGCGAGCTGGCATTCGGTGGTCCATTCGAACTGAGCTGTTTTCCTTAGTACTTTGAAGAAAGGCAGGCTCTTATCAGCCATTCGCGATATAAACCGAGCTAGGGCTACAACTTTTCCTGCCAAGGACTGGACTTCCTTAATAGAACGAGGAGGTGTCATCTGAAGTACGGCCTCAACTTTATCTTGGTTTACCTTAATGCCTTCCCGATTAACAACGTATCCCAGGAACTTTCCCGCTTGTACCGCGAACGCACATTTAGCAGGGTTTAACTTCATTCCATATAAACGAAGAGTTGCAAAGGTTTCGGCTAGGTCTGCGAGATGCGTAGAGCGCTTCTTGCTTTTAACTAACATATCGTCAACATAAACTTCAATGTTGCGTCCGAGTTGGGCCCGAAACATCCTATCCATTAATCGCTGATACGTGGCTCCTGCATTTTTTAGGCCGAAAGGCATCACCACGTAACAGTAAGTCCCCGTGGCGGTGACAAAACTTACTGCTGGCTGGTCCTTTTTGTCTAGCGGAATTTGGTGGTATCCCTGCGAGGCATCCATCATACTAAGTAGTTCGCATCCAGCGGTGGCATCTACAAGCTGATCTATGCGAGGTAAGGGATAATCGTCTTTCGGGCAAGCCTTATTTAAGTCTCGGAAATCGATACACATTCGCCATTGGCCATTGGCTTTTTGCACTAACACCGCATTGGACAGCCACGTAGGGAACTGAATTTCCCGGATGTGTCCGATTTCCAGAAGTCGCTGCACTTCCTTCTGTATGATTTCGTCCTTTTCGGTACCGAAGTGCCGTCGTTTCTGTTTGATAGGTTTACACTCAGGCCGTAAATTGAGCCTGTGCACAACAGTACGAGGTGAGATACCAGTTAGGTCACTTGGTTGCCAGGCGAAGACGTCTTCATTAGATCGTAGTAACGCTATTAGCTCGTCTCGGAGAGATGGTTCTAGATCCTTGCTTATCCGGGTTTGTTTCATCATCCCGGGGACGAGATCAATCATCATCAATTCGTCCATAGGTTGTACGTGATTAGTCTTATCCTCGGGGTCAACTCGGGGACGCTTCTCGTCTCCCAAATCTTCTTTGGTGAGGGTATCGCGTCGGCCTTTCTCTGCTATCTTAACCATTTCGACATAACACGATCTCGATTGAGTCTGGTCGCCCTTGACCTCTCCCGCCATCCCATCAACTGGGAACTTAAGCTTTTGATGAATGGTCGAAGGGACCGCCCGAAAGGTATGTAACATTGGTCGTCCTATCACGATGTTGTACGAGGTCGGCGATCCTTCAATGATGACAAAATTGACAGTTTGAGTGCGCGTTCGAGGTGGAGTTCCTATAGTGACAGGGATTTTAACTTGTCCGATCGGCGTCAGGGACCCTCCTGTGAACCCAAATATCGGTGTGGTGACGGGGAAAACCGGGAGATCAAGCTCCATTTGTAGGAAGCACTCGTAAGATATGACGTCCACCGAACTTCCAGGATCAACGAAGGCGCGAGCGACGTCGTACCCTCCAACGTTAATCGTGATGAGGAGAGGGTCACAATGGAAGTCGTCTAGGTCCGCTTCATCTTCAGGACCGAACGAGATAGTGGGGTATTGACGATACTTCGGTGTAGAGATTTGGCAAACTTCATGATTATTTTTTAGGCTACCGAGATGACGCCTCCTAGCTCGGTGAGTATCTCCTCCCGTAGGACCCCCTGAAATCATCTGAATGTATCCTCTTTTCGGCGCTGGCGGTGGGGGCGGTGCTCGTGGCGGGTTCCCGGACTGGGCTTCACGCTTTTGTCCCCGAGGTGAATCTATCTTCACAAAATCCCCGATCTTGTTATCTCTAATGAGACGTTCCACTTCGTCTTTCAAATGTGCGCAATCGTCGGTCGTATGTCCATACTCATTATGGAAACGACAAAAGGTTCCCAGCGCGGGGTCTCGACGGGGGGCTCCGCGAGCGGTTCGAGGCCACCGAAGATCAGCTCTCTTCTCGATTGAGTATAGCACCTAGGATAGAGGAGCTGTAAGGGGCTGGTATGATTGGAACCGAGATCCCTTAGCATCCGGGACAACACTCCGACTAGGAATATTGGCATCCCTGCGAGGTAACATGGGCTCCTTGCCTCTCTTTACTTCGCTGACCCGTACGTTTGTGGCTTGGTGAGATTCTTCCACTTTCTGTTGGCGGGCTTCTTCTAAGTTAATGAACCTAGATGCTCTTTCTAATAAGTTGTCGAAATCAGGTGATGGCTCCAGCGCTAGAGCTCGGAAAAATTCATCATCTCTTAACCCTTGTGAAAGGGCCGCCATGAGCACCTCGTCACTGGTAGTCGGGACTTCCAGGGTAGCCGAGGTAAACCGTTTGATGTAACTCCTGAGGCTTTCCTTTTCTTTCTGGCGGATGCTAAACAACGACAGGGAGGTTTTTTTGCACTTTTTCGAACTGGCGAACTGGTTCATGAAGGCCTTGGCAAATTGTTCGAAAGATTGCACGCTCCCGGCAGGTAACAAACCGAACCAGGCCTGAGCAGATCCGGCTAGGGTGGTGGCGAAGGCACGACATCTCACCCCTTCCGTGAGCTGATGAAGTGATGCCGTATTGTTGAAACGGCTTAGGTGTTCGGCGGGATCCGATGTACCATTGTACTCGAACGAGATGGGTCGGTAGCTAGCGGGTATGGGGTCATCATCGAGGTGTTTTGCGAAAGGGCTAGATCCCACGAGATCTCGCATTGACCTGTTCCGTAGGGCCTTTAATTCGTTCATATCGCGTCTCAGGCTGTCTACTTCGGTCCTGACTCCATGACTGTCGCCTCTTCGATTTTCCGAATAACTGTCACCTTCGTCATCAGTCCGCCCCTCGTTTGGAGAGCGTCTCAGGTCCCTTTTGGGTCGGTTATCCTGAGGTAGGGATTGGGCGTAATTTCGGATGGCTGTAGTGATCATGGCTTCTACTTCATCTCGGGTGTACGTGCGCTCATCAGGGGGCGGAGCCGGTGCTGCAGCCGGTCTTTTCGAAGCAGTTCCAGCGCTCTGAAATTCAAAAGAAGGGCTTCCCGAAAAGAGAGGGATCCGTCTCTCTTTATCGGGCGTGAGCAGGCTGCACCCAGACTTCTCTCTCGAGGCAAGCGGCGGGTCAGCGCCAGGTGTATCATGAGCTGCTGCCTCCAGTTCCTTCTGTAGGTTTCGGGTAACCGTGTCTTCTCCTTGCATTTTTCTCCACGTTCTTAGCTCAGATCTGGACTTCCGGGGGTAGATCTGATTTTTCCCGGAAGCTGTTTTCCCAAAACTTCAAGATTTTCCCACAGACGGCGCCACTTGATTTGGTCCGTAGGTCTTCGTCTTCCTCAAGCCAGCTCCGTCCGTACTCCGGGTGAATAAACCTGCAACGCCGGGAGGGGTTCCCGGCGGGAAAGCTCCGACGATCAAGTCAGTGATCGGAATAGAAGAAAAAGTGTATATGCAATATAATAGTGATTGGTGTAAAAATCTCGTCCCTCTGTGTGTGTGTTGATTCTCTTATTTATAGATGAGGAAAGCTTGGCCTCCAAGGCTTTCCTTTTTTAGGGTTTCTCTTTTCCCCCAAGTCATGTATCTTGGGCATGTATTGTCCTGGGCTCGCCTTACCTCATTTCGGTATTGGGCTAGCGAGTTAAAGTACTCCCACGTAGTTCCGAGGTTCGCGCCATACGACGACTTCGCTCATGGTACCGAGCTAAGACATCATGGGTTCTTCATTATGGGCCTATCATATTGGGCTTACCCTAATGGGCTTATGTTTATTTGTTATTTGTCAAACTAGCCCATATCACGGGGGTTATCCATTTTCTAATTTTCTAGGGGGAAAGTGCAAAATAAAAAAATTATAGGGGTGACGTGCATTTTGTCCTTAAAATTAAGTACCTAATTAAGAATAATAATTACATTCCATTTTTTCTTAATTTCTTTTCCACATTACAGAAAAAAAAAATTAAAAAAAAATTAATTAGCCCACCTCATCAGCAGAGCTAGTAACAGCAGTGGCGTCACCATGCCCACCTAATGACGCAATCCCCAAACCCCTCCCCGCCACCGTCTCACCACCACCGGATTCCGCCCGCTCCGCCGCCAACGACCGGCGGCACGTGGGGCACGACGAATGTGAAGCCAGCCAAACATCAACACAGTTAACGTGAAAACAGTGATTGCATTTCGGCAGAACCCTAATTTTCTCACCGTCCAAAAAATCGCCAAGGCAAATAGGGCAATCCGTGTAGAAACCCCCTTCCCCGGAGGCATACACCGCCACCGGAATGCGGCGGAGCACCGCCTTCTTGAGTCCCCTCCTCCCAAACACCGACTGCGCCTCGCTCCCGGCGGCGGAGCCCATCCTGGTGGCGCACCGGAGCATACACCTGATGATTGAATTTATCCCTAGCGCGCAAATCAAAGCACACAGTAACGCTGCCAGTATGATTACCATGTTAGTGTCGAAATTCGTCGCCCCTCTGGTGTAGCCGCTGCGGCTTCCGCCGCCGTTAATCGGCGGTGCACCACCCGGTGTAGGATCCAGCAGCAAGCGGTGCCGCCGTTGGTAGAATCCCATCGGATTTGGCTTTAAATTAACAGTACTATTCAAATCTAAATAATTAGGAATTCAACTCAAATTCCGATTAAATAAATGAATTATGAGAAAGCAAATCGGACCACAAAAGAAACGGAAAACAGAGAAATCATCTCTGTAATATCAACACAAGCTTTAATTTTCCCTCCAAATCTCGAAATGCTCGTAAAATTCACAATCTTTGTAAGATAAAATGAAAAAGTACAGGAAAAAAATAAATTATTTTTTTATTTAATGTTTCCTGGGATAATCACAAACTTAAGTTTGGGAAACAGGATAGGAAAAAAGGGGGAAATTCATACACAGTGAATCACTGTACCTGAAATTAGGAATTTCTACCAAACTGCATATGCACACTTTTCCAACAAGTAACAAACCTTAAATCACTACCTCCAACTGTCTTTTTTTTTTTTTCTCTAAAATTATTTTTTATGATCAAGTGCGGGGAAAAACACTGTACAGAAAGGAAGATGTCGTTATTTGTGAAGAACAAACTTGACGAAACCTTACCAACACATCTAGTAGAGGGCTAACTAGTTAAGGGAGGAGGGGGAATGCTTGAGAATTTTGATTAGGGTACCTGATCCCACTTTAATCATAATTAGCTTAATAAATAATAATCATTAATTATTAAATAAATAAAAGAAGCACCAAATCATTCTCCCACTCTTGCACTCCTCCTCTGAATTGACGGGTGAAAGCAATTCTTTGAGCACTTGTGTTTGCATAAAGTCTCATGTACGGGTGCTAAACGAGCTCAGCCGACTCGTGAGCTCGAAAAAAGTTTGAGCTCGAACTTGAGTATTCGAGATCAAGCTTTTTTTTTTGTTGTTTGTGAGCTCATCAGCCGACTCACGACCATTTATAAATATATTAACAAAAAATAAAATAAAAAATGAGCATGGACTCGAGCTCGAGTCTGGTAAAACATGCGACCTCGGCTCGTTCACACCTCTAGTCGCATTCAACCGCAGTTAAGTTTATACTGGGTTTTACAATTATACCCATACGTGTGGCTTAGGGGAGAGATGGACACTCACAAGTCACATGACACGCACTAATTAATATTTTTTTCGACCTAATATGGATTGTCAATTGATTTAAATCTTATTTTTTTATTTTTTGATAAGTATCAATTGTTTCAATTCTATGTTTATAATAAACGACATATTACATTAATTATTTTGTAACTACAATTTGTGACATATTATACTTTATTTAAAAGGGGACATAAATAAATCCATACTACATACGAGACTCGTGACTACATGTGGCCAAGGGCACTGGGAAATCAACATGGCATTATATATGGGTCCATAAAATTGGATGACATATAATATAATTGCGTAAATATTTCAATTGATGTAACATTTGTTTCAATTATTTTTTTTATTTATTATTTTACGTGTATTGGTGCAAATTGATCTACATAAGTCATGATGTCTTGGCCTACTTTAATAAATTCCATGCTCTTATTAATTGGCAGTTGACGGTGCCAGGCTGAAGTTGAGTGAACCACCGAGGCAGGCGGTGGTTCATTGGTGGCAAACGCCGCCGGAATGTTGAGTGCTCCGACATTTGTTGCTTGAAATTACACTCTCTTTTGAATGTGAGATTCATGTGATTGGGGGTTGTCATTTTCTTTACATGAACTGTAATAAAGACTAATAATATTAATTTGTTGGTTTATGTGGAAAAAGTATTAAATAAACTCTATTTTTATGCAAAAAAAATAAAAAATTCTCGAAAATGAATATGTAATATTCTTATTTTATTTCGACAGTCCCAATAGGCCCACTAATTATTCTTTATATTGGGCTACCAAAGAGAACCTAAAACTTACCCTCCCATCCGCTAATAATTAAGCTAATTGACCAATCTCATTAGTTTAAGGATACGAGCCCGTTAGGATCCATAATCATATTTAGAATTACACCATAATAAAGATTCTACTAATTAAACTGTAAACAACACATCTAAACTCGTATTTTCAAGGTAAGTGTTCTTTTACGATTTTAGTTCTCAAGAATTCTTGATCTGTCTACTTGTCTAAGTCGCTGATTTTAGCGTCGGATGATTTTTGTCGGATCAAACTCCGGCCCACCTCATAGTAATACATTTTACACCCATAAGTTAAGCAAGATATTCATGAAATTGCATGAGAAAAATGCAATAAAATTAAACATAATTTCCAAACAAAAAACATAAATGACCATGAACCAAAAAAAAAAAAACCTATGGTTGCATCCGGGTTAGGGGGGCAGGATCCCCTGCAACAACCCCACAACATGAAATGATTGCACCCATAAAAAGTCCACCCTTGAAACTCCAAAGTCTTCGTCAGTTACAAACTTTCATACCCCATTTTTTCACCTAGTAAAAAACACACACACTAGCTTTTTTTTTCTGGTCAACTCCGAACCAGAAAACAGTTACTCTCAGGCAAAAAATAAGTGCCGACTTTTTTTTTTATAACTACAAGTATTTCATCAGTGGCGCAGTGGGGTTACAAAATGCAAGATCCAAAGGATTCTTCGATGAATCAAATGCCGCCGTTTTCTGCCGCAGCAATGCGGCCTTCCAACCACCGGAGGGCCCACTCCGAGATGAATTTCCGGCTGCCGGAGGATTTGGATCTGGCGTCAGATCCATTCGACGCCGCCGCCGCCGCCGGGGGTTTCGATGAGATGGGATCCGAGGACGACTTCTTCTCCACTTACATGGACATGGAGAAGCTCAGCGCCGGCGCCGGCGCCCCCGGCGGATCTGGAATCGGCGACTCTGTTTTCGACAATAGCGGCGGAGCCGCGGAGGAGGATGGGGAGAGGAGCGGCGGCGGCGGCGGCGGTGGTTCTAGGCCGAGGCATAGGCATAGCAATTCGGTGGATAGTTCGAATTTGTTTTCGACTGATAGCAGTATTGAAGCTAAGAAAGCTATGGCGCCCGAAAAACTCGCTGAGCTATGGAGTCTCGATCCTAAACGCGCCAAAAGGTATTATCTTTTATATTAATAATTTTTATTTTATTTGCTCTTCGAATTTTGTTCTTATTAATTAGCATATACATAATATATATATATATATATATATATATATATATATATATATATATATATATATATATATATATATAATGTGCATGTATTGTGTCATTTGAATTTGAATTGTTTTGAACAATGGATTTTAGATTGGATCTTAAAATAGATCTTTGAGCTGAACATCATCATCATCATATATATGTGTATGGCATCATCAACTATTTATTTTGTTATAATCAATTATGATAATTTGATAAAAGGATTTTGGCGAATCGACAATCGGCCGCTCGATCGAAAGAGAGAAAAGCTCGGTACATGTCGGAACTCGAGAGAAAAGTTCAAACCCTTCAAACTGAAGCAACAACTCTCTCTGCACAATTGACATTATTCCAGGTATGTATGTACCTTCTAATTATTGTTATTATTATTTTCAGTTTCAGATTATCCGGTTAATTAATTATTTCGATTAGGAAAAACGTAGCCCAAGAAAACACGGTTATATATAGTGTCTCGACGTATTAATTTTGTCATCCGAAATTCGATTATTTTAATTATGAGGGTCATCTCTAGTTTCATCATGAATAGTCTAATTTTGTCAACTTATACGCATTGTCGAAAATTTATATTCCAATTAGAATGTTCGTTCGTCGACATTTATTCGAAGCTCAGATATTGTACTTTTTTCAGAGAGATACAACAGGGCTGAGTAGCGAGAATACGGAGCTTAAGATTCGTTTGCAAGCCATGGAACAGCAAGCTCAGTTACGCGACGGTACGTAGAATCAGATTGATTAAAATTACCTTTTTACCCTTTATTTTTCGTTCGAGTAATTAAAATTTGTTTCACTTGCAGCGCTTAACGAAGCACTGAAGCAGGAAGTAGAAAGACTCAGAATGGCAACCGGAGAAGTATCTGCAGCTAATTCCGACACGTTCAATTTAGCAATGCAGCATATTTCTTACAACCAGTCCGGTTTCTTCTCCTCCAATCAGCATCAAGCTCGCCCGAACAACAACAACTCCTCCCACGCAGTGCAGATGCCGCAGTTTCACGCATTTCAAGCTGGCTTTTCGAATCACCAGCATAATAATATGCAGGAACTTTCTGGATCAATGCACCACGATCCTCTAAGACATTTTCAAGGCCTCGATATTAGCAGCAGAGAATCTAATCTCGTTAAATCCGAAAACCCTTCCGTTTCCGCCACTGAAAGCAGTAGTACATTCTGAATTCTCGTTTTTTTTTTCTCGTCTGGAAAAACCTATTTGTTTATTGAGCTAATTGCAAATACCTCCCCTGTGTAATCTCTAATTGTCAAATACCCCCCTGTCAAAAAAAAACTCACCAACGCCCCCCTGTGTAACCAAAGTCAATGCATCTAGACCCCTTAAGGCAAATCGTGTCTCTCACGCGCGGGCTCTGCGAATTTTTATGTTATTTCTAGGGTGAAATGTCATAAATACCCCTGTACAAATAAATAAAAAATCCGAGTGGTCAAATTATAAATAACTATAATTTATAGGACCAAATTGTAAATTTTAAAATTTCCAAAATTGCAATAAGGGACAAAAATTGAAGATTTTTTCAGATCTTCTTCTTCGTTTCACTCCGCCGCCCACCTCCCAGCCCGGAAAAACTTCGGCATCACCGCCGCCTTCTCGCCCGTCTAGCACCACCGCCGCCTTCTGGACCGTCGAGCACCACCTTCGCTCTCTGGCCTGTCTCGCACCACCGCCGCCTTCTGGACCGTGGGGCACCGCCGTCACCGTCTTTGTTCAAATTGCAGATCCACTGCCATAGGAATAGTGAAATTGGAGGAGAATTTCACTACGCGAATGTCGGGGTGAAAGAAAGATGAGCCGGTGGTGGGGCAGGTGCGTGGGGAGAAGAAGTGTTGATTTGGGTGGTCGGTGGGGTGGGGGTGGGGTGGGGCGGAGCAGGGAAGAAGAAGAGCTATTTTTGCTCTTTTTTTTTTTCTTTTTTTTTTTAATTTAAATTAAAATTTAATATAAAAAAATATAAAACATATAAAATCTTTTAATACAACAATACATGTTTAATTTCTGTTAATATTTTATAATTTCAAAATTATTAATAAATAATGTTTATAAAATTAAAAATAACTACACAAAAATTAAAAATAATTGTCTAATAAATTTTGGTTTAATTAAATTAATACAGAGTTAGAAAATTTTAACAAATAAATATGTACAATATATATTTTACTAATTGCTGAAAAACCCGTAGGGTATTTGTGTCATTTCACTTTTAGTCAATGCCTAAAAACACAGAGGGGGCTGTGAGTTTTGAAATTGATTACACGAGGGGGTGTTGGTGAGTTTTTTTTTAACAGGGGGGTATTTGCCAATTAGAGATTACACAGGGGAGGTATTTGCAATTAGCTCATTGTTTATTTGTTCATAAACTGACACGACGATGTTTAGCATGATCAAGAATCATCACTAATCAACATTTTTTTCATTTTTTTGCTTTTTAAATTTAACAGTGTGATTAGTTTTCGGTTTGTAAGTTGTTGTAATAAGAGTTCTTTTTCTTTGGTCTGTTTACAGAATTTGATGTCGAAATTTATTTTTGTTTTACGAAAACTATGACGTTAACATATTAGAACAAACCGCAAGGGGACCATCAGAAAGGCCCAAATAACTACCTCACATTCGTATCTTTCTTCGATATCAAATCGATGTGCAAGTAGTGACCATATATTTTTATTTGCAAAATACTGCGTATTTTCATTACATCAATTAAATCCATTCGTAAGATTCACGATCCAATCCAATTTAATTAGATTTTTCATTCTCATTCTCTTTATGGAGAACGAGTTGCTAGCTACGACCAGATTGCGTGGATCGAAAGAATTTTTTTTAATCTTTAACAGTCGATCTCTACTGTTAAAAAAAACCAGGACCGTTTGCTTTTCAAGATGCTGAGTGAGTTCAGACTCGAACTATTACTTAATCGTCTCTTCTAAGTTCTAACCTATGCAACTCAAATGTTGCCAATTCATCGTATAAAATGATCTAATAATGTATATATATGAAACAAACACATTCTCCTTTTGAACTATATATATATATATATATATATATATATATATATATATATATATATATATATATATATATATATATATATATTTTTATGATGAAATTAAATCTACACACCGATTTGTTGACTTTTTGTATATATTTTATAAGACAAAAGAAATAGGCTAGTGTTGCAATATTGGACCCCCAAAATTAACTTCCCTTGTTAGGTCACTAGGGGCCAATTGTGGCCCATCACCCCCACATTATTGCACATGGAAATAGCAAATTTAGGAGAGGCAACAATTTAAAAATTAAAAAAATAAAAATAAATATTTAAATTAAATAGTGAGTGAGTAGTCTCATGTGGGACAATTTATGTGGCTAGTAAAAGTGGGCAAAATGTTTGGTTTTTTGGACCGGATTTAATTGAATAAAAGGGTCCATGTAATAAAATGCAATGAAACTAGTCTTTGTCTTGATAACAAGTGGGGCATATTGGAGGAAAAACCCTACCCGAAAACCACTACACTTTGGTCCTAAAACAACAACATTTGGATAAAATCCACATGCCTTTTGTGGATGTTATTTTAGTTGCTCGTGTTATGTCTATTCAACTATGTTTCATGATGAATCATTACTTCATTTTTCTATTGTATGTCTACCATAGTGATATATACAATATATACATATGTTGTATGCATACATTTAACATGTACAAATTAGTTATAATAGTCTTCAAATTTTTTAGAGATGCAGAACTAAAGTCATGCATTAGTATAACTTAACTGGTTCTGGAGTGGTATATTAGTGCGATAGTCGCAGCATGGGAATTTCGACTCCACTGAGAGTAGATTCATTATGAATCCGCCCCTGCATATGAATTATCTTGTGAGCTCAAACTAGTCGTATATTGTATTATTATTCGAAAAATCATGATAGAGTAGAGAGAGAGAGAGTGAAAAAAAGGCGGAAACATGTTCGGCAATTTGTTGCAAAATGTCCGGATAATTTTTTTGCAATTAATATATATATATATATATATATATATATATATAACATTCCTCCTTTTCTAGTTAAAATTAATAGATCTTAAATGCAACTATTTTTTGTATCATTGCTAAACTGGCATTTATATTGCCACTGAAAATATATTTACAGATATTATTACAGGAATAAAATCCCAACAACAGTAATGATTAATTAATTAAAAGTAAATAAATAAATACCTAATTATCATCAACTCGTATTATTATTGCATCTCATTTTTCCATTATATATCAATTATTTTTTGCATTTTATATTTAATATTATACTAGAAACAGTACTATGTTGTGTATATATACTATGTTAACAAATCAATATATTATTATTTATTCCTATATACTAGAAATATTTATTATTTAATATTATATGTGTAACAAATTATGATAATGATATAAGGATGCAAATGGGCCATCTTTTGGGGCAAATTGCATGTGCACTAACATGGTAGGCCCCTTAATCAAAATATTCACTCTGCTTTCAGCCCTCTTATTATTATATTAACTAATCTTGATTAGTGATTAGATTAGCGAATAAATCATTTAATTAACTGGACTAATGACGATGGAATTGTACCTTTGTGAGTTTGTTCTTTCGTTTTGATTTTGAAGTGATAATTTTGTTTATGATTTAACGATGTTTAGGCTCACCACGTGTTAGCAGGGAAACGTCAAGACGGTTTTTTATTGCTGATTAAATTGTAAAATAGTAAAATAAAAATAAACTTTTAGAGATAAATTAGTAGTTGAAACCGATACGATTAGTGAAGTAAATTTGGACTATATGTGCGGAATTATCGCTTAATTAAGCCGACCTGCAAATTCGCAAAAGATGATAGCATTACATATTTTAAGGTATATTACAATCACCTCCGATGTAAGGTTAAATTACGAAAAAACCCTTATCTTTGGATAATTATAATCACCCCTTCAATCATGAAGTATGTCAAATTCAACAAAATTTTCTAGATTCCGTAGAATGTTCTCTAGTTTGTACTCATTTTATGAAAACACGCAGTTTCTGATGCACCACAATGTAATATTTATAAGACAAGAAACACATCTTACGATCATCTTGTTTCAAAACATGGAGTTCGAATGAGGTAAAACAGGTACAAACTAAAGAAGATTCCATATAATTTAGAAAGTTCCACTACATTTAATATTGCAAGAGTGAACATATAGAAATATTCTCAAATAAAGGAGTGGTTGTAATTACTCTAACATGAGCGAGTATTTTCGTAATTTAAAATTATATCGGACGGCTGTAATTTACTCTATATTTTATAATATTATTGTAAATTATTATGATTTTATATAATTGTTCATATGAGGATAACCGACAAATGCTTTTACATCCCTATCATCGAATTATCTTTTTGTGTTTTAGCTAAGATAACAAAAAATGTTGATTTTTTTTCAATACATACTTATAATTCTTATCTTATAATTCGTGGGCTATTGTACGAGAGAATAGTCTACAAATTTAATGATTGTTTTATTAATTTTTTTTTTTTTTAGGAAATTTTGAGGATTTTTTTTTAATAAATTGGTTTAGTATAGTACTTATTCATTGAAGTGTTCACATTTAGGAAATTAACTCAATTTTTTCTTATAGTTGTTGTGCGTGGCCACTACTTTGGTCTAAAAATAATTATAGAACAATAATATAATTATAAACAATAATGAGGCAATTATAGCTGAATAAAAAATGAGATACACATTTGATGAATATATAAACTAATGAGATTATTCGATCTCAAGTCTCAACCTTAAAAATCTCTTACAAAGAGTTCATAAGCAATATCTCAAATCATATTAATTCAGCCAACAAGTTGACACGTGCTAATTATGGCTATTAGATCTCAATTTTCAGACACTCATCGTTTTCCACAATTAAATTTACTAACACCCCAAGGTGTCCTAAATTGACCTTTGACTCAATTAGTGAATTAACTAATTACTATTACTTTGAGTATAATTAATCTTCAGTTTCATCCGTGTTTATAATATCTGTTACTTTAAAGAAATTTTCTTGTTTCACATTATCAGTCAGTTTATTATTACAATTCTGCCCGCATTAACTCTTCAACACCATCCATGCATTAGTTAGTAAATAAGGGTATTTTAGTCCAATAATATTTATTTTCTTAAAATTAAGACACATTTATTAAGAGACTAGTACAAAAGTAAAAAACGACAATTAACTAAAAACGGAGTGAGTACTACGTATTGAGTTAGATGCAAATTTCACATGCTAAGTTCCAAAAAATTATTTCTTACTTCAACTTTTCTAAGTGGATCATAAAAAAAAACTTACAAATAGATAAAGACAATTGTTTTTCGTATTTTAATTAATTATCTTCACATATAATTTTTACACTCGAGGACAATCACTACAAAACAATTAAGCATGCAATATAAGATTCCAACTAAAAATAATCAAGTTTTTGGAAGTTTAGAACATCAAGAAAATTAGAAAGGTTATATAATTGTTTGACTCGACTCCTAATTAAATCATCTAATTAAACACCACCCAATGCAAAATAACTTATTTTTATGAGCACTTGACTTTTGCATCTCAATTTGTTAATTAATTAATGTTTCAAAGCAATTAAATTAAAAAAGTTTCAAATCTCAAAGAGTCAAATGATGCCAAATATTCCACTTAACAACCTGCCGCAACTTCAGCAAATAACACAAAAATAATAAAAAAAATAAAAAATTACAACTTTCATAATGTAAGATAAAACCCATCAAATGCATAGATGATAAATTGATTCCCAAGAAAAATAAAATAATAATATTCAATAATAATTAATAAATGAAAGAAAGAAAATAAGAGAGAAGTGCATGTGCATGTAGGGTCTATAAGATTAGCAGTTGGTAGTTCAAGTTGGGACAAATGCATGTGCATCCTTCTCTCTCTTATCTAACCTAATTAAATAATAAATAAATATTACATATACATATATTTATTTGATTTTGTGGCTCTCATACCTTATTGTTGCTTACTTGTCATTTTCTACTATACTATAGTCTATAATATTAAATATTTATTAATACTTACATCTTTCTCTCTCTAGCTCACATTTTTGCTCTATATAAATAAACCCCTCTCACTCCACAATTTTGTACAACCAAATTTAAAGTTCCTCAATCTCTCCAAATACATTATATACAACATTGTATATAATCTTCTCTCATCAATAATTAATTAATTTGTGATGGATGTAATAATTTCTCTACTATTCTTCTCATTTATGGGATTTTGCTTGACGGCAACTTACGGCGATTACGGTGGTTGGGACACCGCCCATGCTACTTTCTACGGCGGCGGAGATGCTTCCGGCACAATGGGTACGTCACTCAGTCCTTCGTTAATTACTTACATAATTGAAAAAAATCAATGCAATTTAGTTTACTAATAAAATTTATTGATTTAATAATGCAGGAGGTGCTTGTGGGTATGGAAACTTGTATAGCCAAGGCTACGGCACCAACACCGCCGCACTCAGCACCGCTCTCTTCAACAACGGCTTGACATGTGGCGCATGTTACGAACTATCGTGCGCCTCCGACCCGAAATGGTGCCTAGGTGGCACAATCACCGTCACCGCCACCAATTTCTGCCCACCTAACCCTTCTCTGCCTAATGACAACGGCGGCTGGTGCAACCCTCCCCGCCAGCATTTCGATTTGGCGGAGCCCGCTTTCTTGCAAATCGCCCAATACAGAGCCGGAATCGTTCCCGTTTCCTTCCGAAGGTAATATTTAGATAAATTTCTTCTTGGGGCCGTGGCCCCCATCTTAAAAAAAAAATTATATATAGAGATTTGTTATTTTTCGACCAGTTGCTGACAATTGGTATGTACTAATAGGGTGCCTTGCAAAAAGAAGGGAGGGATCAGATTTACGATCAACGGACACTCGTACTTCAATTTAGTGCTCGTCACGAATGTCGGTGGTGCAGGGGACGTCCACTCAGTTTCGATTAAAGGTTCCAACACCGGATGGCAAGCGATGTCGAGAAACTGGGGGCAAAACTGGCAGAGCAATTCGTACATCAACGGCCAGAGCCTGTCGTTTCAGGTCACCACGAGCGACGGCAGAACGCTTACTAGCAACAACGCCGCGCCCGCGGGCTGGCAGTTCGGGCAAACATTCACGGGGAGCCAGTTCTAATTAAATATATCGAAACTTTAAAAAAAAATCGTTGGAAATTATTATGTAAAACGATTTGATTTTTTACTTTTCGAGAAAATCGAGTAATGGCATAAAAAAGGGGTGAGAGAGAAAGAGAGAGAGAGAGGCTATGGGGTCTGGAAGTTGTGGCTCTGTTGCTGTGGTTGCTGCTGGTT
>NW_012194947.1:3025962-3040488 GCF_000504015.1 Erythranthe guttata
GTAGCTGCACTAACTCAAGGAGGACCTTTATATTTGTATTTAGTGAAGTTATTATTATAGGAGTTACATTTTTTTTTTATTATTATTAATATTTATTTTGTAAGAGATATTGAAATGGTGGATAAAATTGAAAATGTCCATCAAGAATGTCTTATTATATATAAGTTTGTAGATGTAAATCCCTGGTTCAGTACAAGTGTTGAGTTGGGGGCTATTTAAATGTGATTGAATATCATTTTTATTGTGATATCATTATTAAACTACTAATATTTGTATTAACTATTTCAATTTAATTTAGTTATTTTTCTTTCGATAATTGATTTAATTTAGTTAAGAAATCAACATCTTATATTTCTTTACATGCTGAAGTCCATAAATAACAAGAAACATTTGGCCCATGTATGAGTAACATTTACATTAAACCTTATTGCACTATGTTTGAATCCATTGGGCCGCTATAGTTCACTTTAATGGGCTAAAACTTACTTAGGCCCATGTAAGATTATATTAAATATATAACATATATATGTATTTATTTTGAAAAAAAGTTTCTGAAAAATACACACACCGTAATTCGATTTTGTAGATGCTACAACGGGTAATCTTGTTCCATTGATCTACATATAATAATTAATAATACATACTCATGTGTACGTGTGCTTATGGATCGTTATTTCTATAAATCTATAGTGCAAAATCACCGGTATTTTTCAGCAAATGTAGCATCTCGTAAACCCCGGAATTCAAAGATTACACAAACAAGACTAGCAAATGTGATCAATTCCACTATGAGAAAGTCTACTTGCTTTTTTTTTTTTTTTTTTTGAGTAAATTCAAGTCCATTACAAGGAGGAGTAGGGGAGGGGGGACTCGAACCCTAGACCTTTACTCTATCAATAATTTTGCTATGAATGACTCTGTCTTTTTTCCCAATTTGCCTAAAAATAATAATCCCAACAACAAAATAAATATTATTATTCGCAAATAAATACATAAATATTATATTTTTATTTATTCAATAATACAAATTGAAATGCTGACGTGTAAAACAAATAATAATAATAATAATAATAATAGCTTATTAAGGATTATTTTTCCAACAAAATTGTAATATTAATCAGGCGATGACTACTTGTGCAACTCCATTCTACTCCAGAATCATTCGCATTTTCTCCTCCGCTCCAAATCCCCCCAAATCCCTACACAATTTACGCCGGCGTCGGTGGTTCTCGGATAACGACTATCATCGGGTCGCCGCCGTTCAACTCCGGCCCTTTTCCGATAATATTTCAAGCCCAAGGTACTGCAGTAGCGGCCGGACGACGATAGCCGTTCGATTCTGTACGATGTCTAGCGGCCGAGGTGATGATCTTCTGGAGTTTCCTCTTTCTCCGTCTGGAGTTGTCAAGATACAGATGGGCGATATCACTCAGTGGTCCGTCGACGGTTCCTCCGACGCTATTGTAACTTTCTCAACTCAATTAATTTATCTCTCTCTCTATTGCTAAAATAGGGTTTATCAGTGGATACTGAAGAAAAATAGTGGATTTCCCCAATTTCTGATGAATATGTGAGGGAGACGACCTAAAATAGTTATTGAATAATTTTGGATCATAGTGCATTAAATATCTAGCTCATAATCGACTCTACACAATCAAATACTCTGAATTCCATTTTGCATAAGCTAATAATGGCAACATTGTCGATGATTTAAGATGATCTCTAAAAACGTCTCTGACTTTTCGTTGAGTAGAAAGATAGAATCACGGGCGAAGAAGCAATTTTGGGGGCCTGGTGTAGAATATCCACATAAGTTTGATGCTTAATTTGTACTGTTGCACTGGTTCGTTATAATAGGTCAATCCAGCTAACGAACGGATGCTTGGAGGTGGTGGTGCTGATGGAGGTGACTATTCCGTTTTCTAATTTGAGCAATGTCTCGTAACTCTTCTCAATTAATTTCTCCGTATTTTACCTGTTTAAAGCCATACATAAAGCTGCTGGTCCACAATTACGGGAAGCATGCTATGGCGTACCGGAAGTGAAGCCTGGAGTTCGTTGCCCCACAGGAGAAGCAAGGATTACACCGTATGTAAAAACAGTACAAAGTATTGAGTCCTCATTTTTCATTAGTATTGTGATGAGTGAATTGAGCTAACTTTACGAAATTTTGTAGAGGCTTTCGTTTGCCAGCTTCTCATGTTATCCATACAGTTGGACCGATTTACGACAAAGACAAAAACCCTGAAGCCTCTCTTAGGAATGCGTACAGGTACTTAGAAAGCCCTCTTCTTACAAGTTAAAGTTTACGACATTGTTATAATTTCGCTATTTCTTGTCTTGAACTTGTTACAGAAACAGTTTACGCGTGGCGAAAGAACATAACATTCAGTATGTTGCATTTACTGCCATATCATGTGGAGTTTATGGGTATGTATCATATATGTTGTCACAACATGAATATCATTTCTGGAGTTAATTAAAGTTAAAGTCATTTGTTATTTTGTTTTCTTTTTTCATCATTGAAAAAAATTAATTATATTGCCTTATATTGCAGTATATACTTATACAAACTAGATAAATGTAAACTTGATTGGATTCTTTCTTCAAAAAATTAGCTTCATTCTTCAATTAAAACAATTGAGATATTGAATCTTTTGCAAAGTGCAACATTTCTAAGTGACGATATTTCTCGAGACAGGAAGATAGATTAGGAAATGAATTTAGTCTCTCATATGTGTGGTTGCAGATATCCGTATGACGAAGCTGCCGCTATTGCCATCTCTACAGTAAAGGAATTTGCAGGGCACTTCAAGCGGGTAAATTTATTTTCGGACAACTTAATTATCAACTAAATCTTGAATGTAATATTTGGTGGTAGGCGTAAATCATCATTAAAACCTAAATATTTATAATCATTGTTTTCGTAAATTTTGTATAACCTTGTCAGGTGCATTTTGTGCTGTATTCAGACGAGATTTACGATGCTTGGTTGAAAAAGGCCCATCAATTGCTTCAAAAGTGATGAATCTGCTATCTTCAGATCTTCGTTGAGCGAATAATTCCTCCAAAATAAACCAGGCACTTGAACCGGCCGATTTGTTTTATTAATTTTTTTTTTGGCACTTGTTGAGGGTTTGTGGTGTTAAATTGTAACTTTAATTGAGATTTGTTTGAATAATGAACTTATGATCTGATTTATGTGTGTGCGTGTGTTGTAGTAAGGCCATCATATAAGTTCAATTTTCTTGATAAAAGAAAATCAAAGTAATAAATTGGCATATAAAATATATATATATATATATATATATTTTTTTTTTTATTTTTACTTTTTTTAATAATTATTTTCTCAATTTAGACCTCGTTTGAGATCCGAAATTGTGAATAAAACATATGAATATCTCAAATACAATCTTAAAAATTACATAACTTAATACAAGTATTAAATAATTATTAAATCTCAAATACAAAGTAATCATATTAAATTACTATGATTAGTAATATGAAATGCTATTTACGGTTTATAACAAAACCCCCAAAACTTTCTAAAAAAATCCAAAAACCCCCAAACTGTAAATAGCAAAAAAAAAAAAAAAAAAATCGAAATCAAGCTTGAAGAAGGGTTGAGCTTCGATTTTTTGATGTAATTTCGACTCTTTTATGTGTAATATGCATTGGGTATGTCGATTACAGAACCAATTTCATGTTAAAAAAACCCTATAAATCGATTTGTAGGACTTTTTTTTCCGCAAAAACATGTTGGAACGCCCAAGATGGGCGTTCAATTAAATTTTTTTTTTTTTTTTTTTTTTGCACTGGACGCCCAACTCGGGCGCCCAAATGCAGCTTGCACGCCCAAATTGGGCGTGCACTGCATGAATGGACGGCCAAGTTAGGCTTTTACGCATTTTGGGGGGATCTTTAGATATTTTTTCGGGAAGTTTTGGGGGTTTTAAAGATATATAATGTTTTTTGTTATAAACCGCAAATAACAATTTTCAAACCGTAAATAGCAAGTACCGTAGTAATCCTATTCAATTAAATCAATCTTATCAATCATATCAACATTTAAAAAAGACCTTAGTTTGGTGTCGAATGAAATTTTATTGTATTGAATTTTCAATTTGATTTTTTTTGTCGAGATTTTTATTATTTATTGTATTTTTTTAATTTTGATAAACGGCCTTCCAAAAATTGAATTGTTATGTTTGTATATTTTAAATTAAATTTAATTGAAGAATAAAGAGCTTGGTCACTATTAAAAAAAAATAAGGAATAGTAGTAGCCCACTCACTAAAAGAAAAGGCCTATAAATAAAGGGGAAACTACAGATAAATCCCTAATCCAAAACTTGAATCACAGATCAGTCCCTAGGTAGTTTCCCCTAGCATTTCAGTCCCTACTCACGCGCCTAACATGCAGATCAGTCCCTAATAAAATGTGCAAATACGAAAATACCCTTTACTTTATACTAATTTTACATAACTTCTTTTCAACTTCCCACGCGCCGTTTGTATTACACGCTCTTTGCCCGTTACATTTCAAAAATCAAACAACAAAAAAGAAGCTAAAAAGGCGCAGAAAAAACCACCGTTCAGTAATACCCATTTTCAGACCAAGAAGAAACGAAGAAGAAACGAAGAAGAAACGAAGAAGAAACGCAACAGAGAAACAACAAAGAAGGAAGAAATTACGAAACACGAAGAATCAACAAACCGCAGAAAAATAGTATAAACAAACCCATTTATAAACAATGGTGAAGCAGGGTAAACAACAAGGTTTGATTTTTTATTTTTTTTTCATTTTCTTGGAAACAGACCCATTTGGGTGTTGCTTAAGCAGGGCAAAAAGGTTTATTTGTTATAGAATTGCATGATTTTGAACATATCCACTCATGGGTATTATGCCTCGACTTTATTCGGTGTTTGCCCTAATCATTAAATCGGTTCCAATATTTGTTGTTCTGTTGTTTGGGTTTGCAAAGATCATTTATTTGTTGTCGAATTTCATGATTTTGTAACAGTTTTCTCATGGGTATTATTCTTCGGTGACATTAGCATGTCCCCAAAGCATTTTGAGTCCTAACAAGGGTTTCATATAGGATATGGGAAAGAGGCTTATTGTATTTTTCGTACTGGTTCTATAGTATGTGTCATGCGCAGTAATGGTATTAATAGTGCATTTAGATGGTATAATCTTTGATGGTTCTGTAGCATGTGTCATATGCCACAATAGTATTACCAGTGACTTTGAATGGTATTACTAGTGACTTCGGATGGTATTGACATGTGGTACTAGAAGTATAATGTTGATGGTCCTGTAGTATAAGTCATATGCCATAATAGTATTACTAGTGCCTTTGAATGGTATTACTTGTGACTTCGGATGGTATTGACTTGTGGTACTAGAAGTATAATGTTTGATGGTCCTGTAGTATAAGTCATATGCCATAATAGTATTACCAGTGCCTTTGAATGGTATTACTAGTGATTTCAGATGGTATTGACATGTGGAACTTTATAGTACGTTGTATTTGTTATAATTGTATTTGTTTTATGTGTATGTAATTGCAGGAATTGTTGTAAAAGAAGATTGCAGCAAGCTATCAATAGGCTGCAGGTGCTCACCGATCGCTTTTCACCTAACTATGGAAGGTGTGAAAAAAGTGATGAAGAAACAACATCATGAAATACTGAAGAAAAATCCCTTCTATCACTACATGGACATGCCTAAAATAAACCACAGCTTCCATAGGGTTGTGTCTCTCATGCAAGCGTACAATCCAGAAGATCGGGCCTTCTGGTTTGGGGGAAATACTATACGCTTGGAATTCACTCCGCAGCAATTATCTATCGTATTAGGGCTGCAGTACGAAGGCGTACCGGTGGATGTGAATATGGATGGTAGAGACACTGATTTCATCACACGTATTTTTGATGGTAAGTTATCTTTAGTGACGAGGCCATATATTGGTTATAAACTGGAGGCCTATGCAGTTATGACCGATCAACAATCTGTTGAAGATTTCAGCAGATTGTACACTATTTATCTGTTAAATACTATTCTACTGCCAAAGGGGAACAAAACGTTAGAAAGGTGGGTTTATCCGCATGTAGAAGATTTGGAGGTTTTAGGGTCTTTTGCATGGGGAAAGTTGGTGTATGATATTCTTGTTGAGAATATGGAGGGGTATCTGAAGGGGGGGTTGAAGTATTTTGATGGATGCACTATCGGCTTATTGGTAAGTGATATCTAATAGTGAATATATATTATGTTATATTGAATATACCAATTAATATTGATTCCAAAATACGCAGGCATGGGTGCATGAAAGGATCACGTCACTAGGGGTTAGCACCAGTGTTTACAAATTTCCCCGGTTCTTCCGGTGGCAAGACAGCAAAATCCCAATCGATGAAGAAGCAGCTAGGTTGCTTTTTGATCAGATAAAACAAGTGCAGGTAACACTTTGAGTTACAAAATATATAATGTATTAGGTATTTGCTAACAATTTTTTTACGTTTATTAGGTTATACCATTTTCTGTGTACCCGAAAGAGAAAGCGTTGCTTTCTCCGGTTTTGGAAGTAATTTCTGGTCCAGTTGTTGGAATTAGTGCTGACAGATTTGTGGAAATAAGTTCTGAGAGTAGTGAAGATGAGATTGGAGACGTGGAAGCAACATCTGTAAGTCATTAATACAATAAACCCTAAAATTCATACTTCCATTCCCATTGGAACATACTATATGTCAACTAATATAATACTATGGTATAACATGTTTCGTACTATTGTTTTTTTTAGTTGCAGCAGATGATGAATAACTTAAAAAGGAAGAGGGGGAATGTAACAGAAGAAAAAAATAAAGAAAAAAAAATGCAGAGTAAGAGAAAGAAAGAAAAGGAGATAGAGAAAGAGAAGGAGATAGAGATAGAGAAAGAGCAGGAGAAAGAGAAGGAGAAAGAGAAAGAGACAGAGACAGAAAAAGAGAGAGAGACGGAGACAGAGAAAGAGATAGAGATAGAGGCAGAGATAGAGGAAAGGGAAAAGGAAGGAGAAAGAGATAGAGGAAAGGGAAAAAGAAGGAGAAAAAAATGAAGTAGAGGAGATGGAAGGTGAAGGAGAACGAAGTGAAGAAAGAGAGAGAAATCAAGGAGACGAAAGTCAAAGTCAAAGGCCAAAGTCAAAGGCCAAAGTTCCACGCGTGCGAGGACGAGGACGAGGACGTGGTCGTAAACAAGTTCCTGTGTCCAAGGTTTCGGTTTCAGTCCCTGGGATCAAGGTATTTTTATCTAATATTAGTATTACATTATTATTATTTTTTGTCATAATTGGTGTGATTTATTCGTTATATAGAATGCCGATTATTACCGGGGAAGAAATGACTACGTACGTCGTGACCAAATATCCGAAGAAGATAGGATATTGTTGGATCAGTTCTTGGAAAGTGTTGATTTAGGGTAAGAGCACAACCACCTTGATAGTACATGTTAATGTCTTTAATGGTATATGTCAAGTGAATGCATAGTACATGTTGACTGCATGTTATAGTATGTAGTAACTTTGTACATAGTATAAGTTTACTTATCCAATGGTACATGTTGACTGCATGTTATAGTATGTAGTAACTTTGTACATAGTATAAGTTTACTTATCCAATAGTACATGTTTACTGCATGTTATAGTATGTAGTAACTTTGTACATAGTACAAGTTTACTTATCCAATAGTACGTGGTTATGTCTTACTGTAGTGAAATTATTGTGGAGAGAGGCCCACATCAGTTGACGGGAAGGCATATGTGCGAACTTTTATTTGATGAAATGCTGAGTGCAGAACACATAGATTTGTACTTGAATCTATTATGTTCCGAATCTATCATGACCCAGCATGGACATGAGATTGATTACCTTGACTCCCCTGCCCAGGTATATAGTGGTTTAACAAATAATTTTGCATACATTACAATGTTATCTAATATTCTCTATTATGTTTCGTAGCAAGAGTTAATGTCGCGACCTCGGATGGACGTAGAACGAATGAGCGATGCCAAGTTTGATCGTCTTCTCAATGATTTTACTATTTTTGGAACGATGGCTTTTGACAAGCTAAACACAGCAAATATCTTCAGTAAAACATTTGTCATGATACCTATCAATTCCAGTGAACACTGGTTCCTGCTTGTTCTGAACCCAATAGATAAATGTATTTACCATTGGAACTCCATAGACTATTCTCCGAATTTCCCAGGAATTGCGGATTATGTCGTAAGCCCATATTCTTGTAATTAGTTATTCTTTATTCTTGCGAATTGTTGTAGACTAATATAATATTTTATTTTCGTAGGCCTCGTTTTACAGCAAGGTGGTTGAAAGAAGGTCTGGGTTGCAGATACAATCGGAAGCTAAATGGGTTCATGGATGCAGGCAGCAGGATGGGAACCTTGATTGCGGCTTGTTTGTCTGCATGTGGGCATATTGTCATGCTGTAAACAGTGAAGAAATTTGGTTTAAGGCAAAAACTTGCGATATCAAAATACTTCGCCCAAAACTAGCAGCTATCTTTCTGAGGCATCGGGGAGTAGAAGTGGAAGCTAAATATGAAATAGATATGGCGTTATTGTGAAAAAACTGGGAGTGGAAGTGTTTTGGGGTTCTTGTGTTTTTTTGTAATTAATTAATGAACAGGTGAATGTGTTTTTATGCCATTAACAATCTGTCCTTTTGTTGTAGAGCTAATAATACTATTGATTAGCTCTACTCGTACTTTTTCATTGTATACATTGTACTATATGTTTCGATGAAATGTACTTGCCTTTTGAACACATGGTACTTTATTTTGCGATTAATTAGTTTGTATAAAGAATATAAGCGTACCATAAAACTGAGCAACAAATACTTTCTAGTCCATTCGAAGATACCTTGTCAACAATAGACTTGTACTTATTTGATGAACAAAGCGTACTTCACATGTGTATTCACGAAAAACTTACCATAATCGATGTTGATCGACTCCCACATTGTCTCCATTATTGTTTTAGATGATTATTTTAAGGTAGGTGAGCATTATTGTTGCGTTTGGAATACAAGATCCCATAAATATGTTGAATTTCATACATGATACACATATACTATACAATATAGTCATACATTGTCTCCATTCATTCTTAATAGTCTAAAACTGAAGAGTTGTGTCTTAAAATGCGATCATATGGATGCATTGGCCCGACAATAATATATAGAGTGTAAAAATACTATATGAATGGCAAACATATACTTTATCAGTGAACACATGGTACTATAGTGATGACTCACTTGTACTTTACCAGCTTATACATTGTACTTAATTGGTTAACAAAGCGTACTATATTTTTTGATGAATTGAATTGTACCAATTTCATCGACGTTTTAATGATCAATAAGTACGGGAGATGCATAAATTATGTTTTAGATGATTATTTTAAGGTAGGTGAGCATTATTGTTGCGTTTGAATACAAGATCCCATAAATATGTTGAATTTCATACATGATACTCATATACTATACAATATATTCATACAAGTCTACATTGCTCAAGTGTAAAACTAATACTTTCCTCAATTCTTACCATAGTCGATGTTGATCTACTCCCACATTGTCTCCATTCATTCTTAATAGTCTAAAACTGAAGAGTTGTGTCTTAAAATGCGATCATATGGATGCATTGGCCCGACAATAATATATAGAGTGTAAAAATACTATATGAATGGCAAACATATACTTTATCAGTGAACACATGGTACTATAGTGATGACTCACTTGTACTTTACCAGCTTATACATTGTACTTAATTGGTTAACAAAGCGTACTATATTTTTTGATGAATTGAATTGTACCAATTTCATCGACGTTTTAATGATCAATAAGTACGGGAGATGCATAAATTATGTTTTAAATGATTATTTTAAGGTAGGTGAGCATTATTGTTGCGTTTGGATTACAAGATCCCATAAATATGTTGAATTTCATACATGATACTCATATACTATACAATATATTCATACAAGTCTACAATGCTCAAGTGTAAAACTAATACTTTCCTCAATTCTTACCATAGTCGATGTTGATCTACTCCCACATTGTCTCCATTCATTCTTAATAGTCTAAAACTGAAGAGTTGTGTCTTAAAATGCGATCATATGGATGCATTGGCCCGACAATAATATATAGAGTGTAAAAATACTATATGAATGGCAAACATATACTTTATCAGTGAACAAATCGTACTATAGTGATGACTCACTTGTACTTTAACGGCTTAAACATTATACTTAATTGGTGAACAAAGCGTACTATATTTTTTGATGAATTGAATTGTACCAATTTCATCGACGTTTTAATGATCAATAAGTACGGGAGATGCATAAATTATGTTTTAGATGATTATTTTAAGGTAGGTGAGCATTATTGTTGCGTTTGAATACAAGATCCCATAAATATGTTGAATTTCATACATGATACTCATATACTATACAATATATTCATACAAGTCTACATTGCTCAAGTGTAAAACTAATACTTTCCTCAATTCTTACCATAGTCGATGTTGATCTACTCCCACATTGTCTCCATTCATTCTTAATAGTCTAAAACTGAAGAGTTGTGTCTTAAAATGCGATCATATGGACGCATTGGCCCGACAATAATATATAGAGTGTAAAAATACTATATGAATGGCAAAAATATACTTTATCAGTGAACACATGGTACTATAGTGATGACTCACTTGTACTTTACCAGCTTATACATTATACTTAATTGGTTAACAAAGCGTACTATAAATGCTGAAGAACCCAAACTTTACCAGCTTATACATTGTACTCTTATGTTCACTAATTAAACAACAGTACATAGGTTTTACATAGCATGTAGACTGCAAATATTACTAGATTCAACACTATCAAACTATGAACTACTCCACCTTCAGAATTGCAATTCTTCACTTCACTTTCTTGATGGACTTGGTTCATCGACGCACTTGTAGCTTCATTTTCTTCACGATTTGAGTTGGAAAAAGTTTGCCCAACTTCAAATGGTTCACACCAATGGGAGTAGCCATGGTGTGGGCAACAGTAAAATAACCTTCCGGGATTCGAAATAGTTTCTGAAACCATGATTATTGTTTTCTTCCCACAATCAAGACGCTTGCATTTCCCTTTTTTGTATTTTAACCCACTCATTTGAGTGGTGCTACTAAAAGAAGCCATGAATTAGAAACAAATGAGCCTATGTGTCATTTATGGTCATGTTATGACTTGACTAGTTCTGACAATAAGCAACGGCTATATTATAAGCAACGGCTATATTGTAACGGTCATAAATTGAGTAAGTCATACCATCCTATCTCATAGATAATACCATGCGTAAATCAAATCAGTACCTTTATACTGAAAATGATAAACCATCAAGCAGCAACAAGCATACCATCATATCGCATATCTAATACCATGTGTAAATAAAAATAGTACTATTAGACTGAAAATGATAAACCATCAACCAACAATAGGCATACCATCCTATCTCATATCCAATACCATGTGTAAATAAAAATAGTACCATTAGACTGAAAATGATAAACCATCAATGAACAGAGTACCTAATACATAGTACAAACTACAAATAGCAAAAACATAGTGCAAATTGAAACATAGTACAAAGTTCAAAACAACATAGTGCAAATCACATAATAATAAAGTACAAACAGCCAGTTTTCATTCACTTCAATCACTTGAATAACATAATGGGCAATCATGTAAGCTCTCCTCCATCTTGTCCTCCTTGATGAAAAACATAAAATTTACATTAGAAACAAGACTAGTTAGTTTAATTAACACAAATGCAGACAGTATTTACATTAAAAAAAATTGGTAGTCAGATTGGTTGTGTGCAAGTACGACGATTGTGTCCAGGCTTCCCACACCGAGTACAATTCAGTTTACGAGTTTGCACTTGTGAAGGAATTCTTTTTGTCTTTCTACGTCCCGGTCGAGTTCTCGAATCAGGTGCATTAACAAAGACATCGGGCGGAGCATTACACGCATCGTACAAGTCAAAGTCCTCATCAAACGAGGGAATTGGGTTAATCGTGAATTGATATACCTGTTTGTACGTATCAATATGAAAGCATGGATCCACAAACTCATATACTGAGTATCCTTTTGACTCCAAACATGCACATGCATGTTTGCATGGAAGTTTCTCTAATTGCCATGCTTTACAAGAACAAGTCTTCTGCTGCAAGTCAACCTTATACGACTTGTCCTCATCATATACCTCAAAAGCGGTACTACTTGATCTACAATATTTTAAGGAACGAGAGGCCATATGATTGATTGTTAATCTCTTTAGAATTTTCTTGCACAATATGCCAGTCATTGCCAAACTTTTTCCTTGTCGTTTAACTAGCATCTCCATTATTTTGATCCGTATGTGATCAATCATGGATGGAACAGGCAAAGATCGGGCATCTTTAACCCAACCATTCCAATTTTCTGCCTGATTATTGTTCACGATTCCCCATCTTTCTCCAGAAAAATAGGCATTAGCCCAATGATTTGGATCAGAATTCGAAATAAATGATGCCGCGAGAGGCATAGATTGCACTATACGAGAAATAGTTGCATCGAACTCCTGCCGAGTAGGAGCATATGCAGCATTATGTAAAACACTCGCCCAATATGACTTGTTGTGCAATGGGTACTTCCTCAGGACCTATATTATTTTGAAACATGTTATACAAATGTATGAAACATGCTATACAAATGTATGAAACATGCTATACAAATGTATGAAATGTGTTATACAAAAGTATGACACATGTTACACAAATGTATGAAACATGTTATACAAAAGTATGAAACATGTTATACAAAAGTATGACATGAGGTGACAAATGGTACGTTCCAATTTGCATATTAAAGAGAATCAAAATACCTGAGTTCTAAAGTTATCCACCAAGTGTCGCAAACAATATGCATGGTGGCTAGTAGGAAATACCATCGGGACGGCTTTAAGAAGCCCCGAATGACGATCAGAGAAAATGGTAAAAGATCTATTGTCATTGTGAAGATCTAGAATTTGTTTCAATTTAATGCAAAACCACTCCCAGTTTTTATCATTCTCAGCATCAACAACTGCGTATGCCAATGTATACAAGGAATCATTTGGATCCTTGCACACAGCAGAAAGCAAGCATCCTTTGTACTTATTTTTAATGTGAGTCCCATCCAAACATATCATCGGCCTACACCGATGAAAGCCGGAGATAGAACTCCCAAAACTAATAAATATTCGAATAAACTTTTGAGTAGCAGGTTCAATCTCATACTCTGCCATGCTACCAGGGTTATGCATTTTTAATGCACGACAATAGCGTCTCAGTTTATCATAACATGTCGTCTCATCACCATGGATATCACGCATTGCTTTTTCTTTACCCCTCCATGCTGTGTAGTACTGAAGCTCCAGACCATAATCGTCTCGGATATCTTCTAACATACCACATGGTGTGTAAGCTGGCTGCGTTCTCAATTTTCGTTTCATAATTTGGGCAATCCATGTAGCATCGGCTTTAGGATGACCCCTTGTACGAAGAGTAGCATCACCACAAGTGTGCTCAAGATTGCACTTGCGAATGCTAAATAACTTATCTGACTTGTACAATGATGCATAAACCCTCCATTTGCAGTTTTCGTGAATGCATACTGCTATGATCTTTTGTTGATCATTTTTCATGTACTTAAATGATCGATTATTAGCAATAGAATAGTTTTTCAGCATATGCCTAAAATCATCAGGATCTTTAAAAAACTGATTCTCCCCACGGATGCAATGTCTCCATGCATCAATTGAATTTCCAAGCGGATTACCCTCGATTTCCATCGATTGATCGCCGCTTTTGGTTTCAAAAAAATTTTAAAAATGGATTACAATAGAGTGGAATCCAAATAACAATGTACATGAAAATATCATAACAATGCACTGGTTCCATACTATCTTATCCATTATATAATACTAAGTTTTCCCACAAATAGTACCAAGTTTACCTACCACCCATACTATTCAGATGAAGGTTACGTACTATCTTCCCCATTATATGATACTATGTTTTCCCATTAACAGTACCAAATTTACCTATCACCCATACTATTCAGATGAAGGTAACGTACTATCTTCCTCATTATATGATACTATGTTTTCCCACCAGCAGTACCAAATTTACCTATCACCCATACTACTCAGATCAAGGTTACGTACTGTAAGTATCATACGTCCATACCATATTTATATTAGCATGATACTATTATGTGCCATATTTTATACTATGTATCACACAATAATTAACAACCATAAAGAAATGCATTTCAGCAGTACAGAAAAAGATGGAGACCTACCAGCCATCGGTGCGAACCCTCTTTCCACGCGAATTAGCTTCATCTTTGCAGGTCACGACAATGTCGACCACACTCATCTTCATTATCAGATGCAATGC
>NW_012194947.1:3041767-3058533 GCF_000504015.1 Erythranthe guttata
TTTGCAGGTCACGACAATGTCGACCACACTCATCTTCATTATCAGATGCAATGCAACCATATTCTCCACATCTTCATCAGTGCCCAATGTCACATACAATCTTTCCCGAGGAGCCAAGTATTGGAGGATCAGTGCATCTGGATGGATATGATTCCATTTGTTGATAATAGCACCATATATCTCCATTAATGTCGAATTACTTTTTATGGAAATAATGTGAAGTTGATTTTTGTATCGACAACTTCCAAGAATCACACTGGGTACATCGTTAGATACATCATTTGTAGCCATTGTGGGGTGGGTGGGTTTTACAGTGATTTTTTCGCCGGAAAAAAGGGGAAACCAGAGGAGAGAAATGGAGAAGAAATAGAGAAGAAAGAAAGCAGATAGAAATGAAGAGAGAGAAGAAAGAAAGAGAAGATGAAGAGAGAGAAAAGCAGGAGAGAGAAAAGGGTGAGAGTGAGAAGAAAATATAATAAAATATATAAAATTCACATTAGGGACTGATCTGCATGTTAGGCGTGTGAGTAGGGACTGAAATGCTAGGGCAAACTACCTAGGGACTGATCTGTGTTTCAAGTTTTGGATTAGGGATTTATCTGTAGTTTCCCCATAAATAAACCTCATCTTCCTACATTTCTCCAGACAAATTCATTTCAACAGCAACTCAGCCATGGCTCTTCGAACCCTAATCACCAGAAAAGCCCTGAGGCCAGTACCTATTGGATTCCGAGGGCTGCAAACTTTCTCTCTCCCCGATCTAGCCTACGGATATGGCGACCTGGAGCCGGCAATCAGCGGCGAGATCATGCAGATTCACCACCAGAAGCACCACCAGGCTTACATCACTAATTACAATAAATCCTTGGAGCAGCTCGATGCCGCCATTTCTAAGGGCGATGCCTCAGCCGTTGTCAAGTTGCAGGCCGCTATCAAGTTTAACGGCGGAGGTATTCTACATTTTTACCTCAAATCAATTTCCACATTTTAGCCTTTCTCAAATTCCTTGGCAATTTGGTGTTTATGCAATAATTGGTTGTGTTATAGAGATTTATGTGGGATATAAATAATTAAGAACTGGAAACTGTAAATGGGTATTTTATTTTGGGCATAATTATGTTTAAGATGCCAATTGCAGCACTGGATTTAAGATGAAGACCACAGTGAGGATTTTTCCTCCCCTAATGCCAGTCTACGATGGGTTTAATTTATTCAAGAGAATCAATTAATATTGTTAGTTTTCAATTTTCATAGAATTTACCTTTGACGCATTTCATTGGCTGCTTACAGTAGTTAGTTACTACCGAACGTGCCTGTAGCTAATTTTATCACTATACACATAATCTTGTTTTTTTGCTTCTAAGTAACATTGTATTTTAACAGGTCATGTTAATCACTCGATTTTCTGGAAGAATCTTGCTCCTATTAGTGTAAGTCTACCTCCTAAATATTCACTATTGTGTTGTTGTAAAAATCAGGCAAGTCAATTATTCAGAAGCTAATAATCTCGTACAGGAAGGAGGTGGCGAGCCTCCCAAGAGTACGTTAGCCATGGCCATTGACAACAACTTTGGCTCCTTGGAAGCTCTCATACAGAAGATGAATGCTGAAGGTGCTGCTTTACAGGGATCTGGATGGGTGGTACGTATATTTTGTTTTAGATATAACCACCGTGATTCTTAATGCTGCAGGCTCCTGCTAATTTTTATTTTCTTGGATCACTTTATTTGTATTCGCAGTGGCTTGGTCTGGACAAAGAATTCAAGCGTCTCGTAATTGCGACCACTGCAAATCAGGTAATTGGTTTGACTTGTGTTGTAATAAATAACCGTGGTTGTTCTTCGGTCCTATAATTTATTGCACAATATTGAATATGCTATACTCCAAGATAATGGATGTAGAACTTGACACCCATAAAGGGTTGAGTCAGCTACATATTTTAAAGTTTTTTCGCTGGTTTATGGGCTTTTCTATGGAAGCTTTTCAGAACTTGAGTTCACAGCAGTCCTTGTTTATATTACTTCCCTCTAGGCCGTTGCATCTAGTTTTTAAATGGTTTACGAGGAAGAAGTTTTTTTTAATTGTAGGTCATAACCGTTATCTAATATTAAATATTCTATCATGAAATTCCGAAATTAGAATATGAGAAGTACAATGGCTCTTGTTTGATGATAATAAATTAGTGATGACGAACAAACGTAAGCGATGCATTTCCAATTTGATTGAATTCGTCTTCTTTTGCAGGATCCACTGGTTACTGTAGGACCTAATTTGGTTCCTCTGCTTGGTATTGATGTCTGGGAGCACGCATACTATTTGCAGGTGCTTCTTGCTCCTTTAATTCTAATGGTTCTTTTATAGCTTAAATTCGATTTTTCCCATCGTGCTTTGTGCAATATGATGTACGAAGTTCAGATGCTCATCTGTTATGCTTCTATGTTTTTTGGCCTTTTCATTTAAGTTGTGAATTTTAACATCACTGAATATCATATTATTTCGTTTTGCAGTACAAGAATGTGAGACCAGACTACCTGAAGAATATATGGAAAGTCATAAACTGGAAATACGCCAGTGAAGTTTTTGAGAAAGAGAACCCTTGATTCGACGAACCTGAGCAGTCAAGTTCCGGTGGTTGTAAAAGTTTTTCAGCTCTGTACTTCAAAAAGTTCTTGAGAGGAAATAAAATTGCTTCGGTTGCAGAGGCAATCTTTTGTTAAATGGGATGTTCAGTTGTGCGAGCTGATACATACTACAGCTTTGCTTATATGATAGTTGTATGTTTATTAAGGCTCGGATTCATGCAACCCTTCGTCCTTCATCTTTTCATTTATCTATCGTTTTCCTCTGAATTTTCTGTTTCCTGGCAAGAATAAACCAGAAAAAAAATCTACTACAAATTATATGATTTAATCAATGACCAGCAAAACTGCCAAACTTGTGGGTGATGTGCCTTTCTTTGAATCTCCTCTTTGTGAAGCAATTTCAGGCTTCATTGAAATTTGGATCATGAAAGCAGGTGTTTCCATGCAAGTATTTGTTGTTATGCTTCGATGAGCCCATGTGATTTTTCATCGGCAGACATGGAATGGAATTCTTTAACAAGCCTCACGCATTCGACCATAGGACAGTTTGTCTTGATTGCATTCAAAGCAATATGGGATCTTGTGGCAGCATATCCTTCCTGTAATTAAAAGCCCCCAAATATAAGATACCAGCCTTAAAACGAGATCAAGAACTTCATTTCCATGCATGTATTGTATACTCAATACATAACGAGCTAGTAGTATATACAGTATGCAAAAAAAAAAAGAAAAAAAAACCACATCCAAGTGGCGAATTTCGGTAGTATGGTAAGGAGTGGGGAGAGTACCTTGTGCAAGGTGGCCAACAGAGAGATTAGGGGAGGCGAATTAACCTTGGCTCGACTTGCTATCTGAGATAGATGTAAGCGAAAAGTCAACAGAAGCTCGTGAAGTAACTAGTGGAGGTCGCAGTAATATTCATTTGGGTGGGGGGAGGGGGGCGTCAAATTATTCAATCAAAACTTAATCGTATTAAGAATACCTCATCTACTCTGATGTATCCAAATGGCAAAACAGGGTCACTTTCATCAATCATTACTTTTAACAGTGTTTCTATATGTTTTCCTGTTCTATCGTCGGTCCAACCCCATTTTCCGGCCAACTCTAGCATCTCAGTAAGAAAGGATGCCTTGTGAAGAGGGCCTGTCCAAAGTGGCCCTGAAACAACAAGAGAACCTGGAATCTGAAAAAGAAACAAGACAGAGAAAACTTATAGGTGACCAAATTTCAGGATTAATTAGTAAATGACAGATGATATTGGACGAGATTTTTAAGGCATACGTCGTTGCAAGAGCACCTCATCTGACCAAGTTCATCCCAAGAGAATCCCCGAGAATTTCCACATTGAATGCAGTAGCTAATGAAACTATAATCCCTGTGACAAGTGATGAAGGTAAAAAAAACAATCAAGGTTTCAAACAGAAGAAGCTGATGCATTAACAAAAAAAAGAAAAAAAGAAAAAAAGAAAAGGGAAAAAATGAAGACCTCTTAATGGGAAACTTGCCACGCCTAACTTGGAGCATTGCTCGAAAAACGGGGCCGTGGTAGGAGTAGTACGAGAAGAGTGGCACAACATGATAACCCAATACTGAAGCCTCCCTCAAAGCTCCACCTATAAGCATTCTTAATCCAAGCTCATTTGAGTATGGCATATGCTTAACATATGCACCGTATGCAGCCAAAGTTCTGCGAGTCAAAAATATTTCTTCCATAAGTCGTCAATTTCATGATTTAGCTGATAACCAAGAAATCACAATTCTTCATCTACTATTATGCGATTTTCATGTTACATAACAGAAACATGAATGGATACATAAGGTCAAAATTTGAAGCAAAAACAGTGTTGACATATCTAGTATATCTTCGATTTTTTTTTCTTATTACCATTAACCGGACGAGTTGATTGATTAATTAACATAATCAAACTTGGTTAATTGAAAACAAAGGCATAATCAGTAAACAACAAACCACCTATTTTTCCATTAATTCAACTCACTGCTGAGGCCGGTGGCCGCCGGAGGAATACCCATCGGTGGAAGTGACATACAAAAGCCCATCCAATTTCACAGCACTCATAGCTGCCCGAAGGTAACTCGACTCGCTCCCAAACGAATCGACATCGATGAAGTCGAAAAAATCCCTCTCCAAATAGCACTCCGTCAGAAGCCGGTTCGCCTCCAAATGCTTAACCACCCACCGCTTCTTTTCCGCGTCCGCTCTCTCCAAATTCCCCGCAATAACTCCGCCGCAGTCCGGATTGGCGTCGTTCGCCAGCACGAAATCGGCGCCGGATTCCGCCAGGTACCGCAGAGAGCGGATTCCGCAGCCGCACATTGCGTCGAGCACCCGGAGCTCATTGTGCGATTTCTTGTAGATGGCGGCGGAGAGGACGGCGAGGTCGCGTGCGGTGGAGCTCTCGTGGCGGAAGAAGGTGTCGCCGGCGTCGAAGGAGACTCCCCGCTCGGTTTGGGGCTGGGATTTGCAGCAGTTGGGTGGGGTTAGGGTTTTGGAATTGAGGAAGGTGAATGGAGTTGTGGGTTTAAGTGGAAGATAAAACATGGCGGGATGAATGGAGGTTATCGATTTGCAGTGGCGCCTGTGTTTTTTATTTTTTTATTTTATTATTATATCAGTTTCCGAAAGCAAAAGCGTGTTTGTAATATTAGTGCTTCGCAGAAGTTATAGTTTACTCAACACGCTTTTTACTTCCAATTTAATTTAATTTTAATTTTTATTATAAAGTATAAAATAATAAAATACAAAAAGAGGAAAAAGAAAAGGGAAAAACAAAACCCTTGTAATTTTCTGAAATCATATTTACTGTAATCTCTCTCGCTCCGTTTCTCTCTTTCAGGCGCACACGCAATGTTGGGAGTGAGCAGCAATTGCAGGATGATGATTGGCGGAAGGAAGAAAAGGAAAAGATGGAGGCATTGATTGAGGTATAATCCACTTTTTCCTTTAAAATCTGTAATCCTTTTGCGGATCATATTATACATTATATGTGATTTTTGGAGATTACAAATGCTTTAATGGTGAACGCATCTTCAAATCCTGGCTTTATCTCCATTATGCGTGTTAGGTTTAATTGCTAGAGATGGACTTTTTGAAGATTTCTGCTGAGTAGTGTAATTACGGAAAAGCCCTTGTATTTGAACAATGTATCTATCCTATGGAGAATATTATGTGATATTCATATAGTTGCAAAACCTATGTTTATGTAATTATGTTCCGCTTTTGGATTACGTAGAGCGAGACGGAATTTAGATGTGCATTAAAACCGGATTACTTTCTAAAAAAAATCTTATAGTTTTCGGGGCATACTTAAAAAAAGATTATTAAGTAATTAAAATGAATGTTGCAAGATGAAACGTGGCCGTCGTGTGGATGTTGAACCTACAATTTACGTATAAGGTTCAATATTCAATGTCCAAGTGCCTTATCTTGTACAAAGCGAGACACTTAACGATTACCAATAATTTATTGTACTGCGTCTTTAGTAGGATTTGAACTTTAGCGTATATACTAATCAGCGAATATCTTTTGGATTGGTTGTAGTTGGCATCAAATGATAGTGTCGTTTTACACGTCGCATGCAATTTTAGGAATTGATTGAACTTCCAACAATTGGTCACTGTTGTTCAAATTTTGTAGATAACACGAGATTAAGACTTTAAATTTTAATCCGTGAAATTTATGTATTTTTTCATGAACTCGGTAGTTTTATAAGATACAATGTCGATGATACAATGACAGGAGTAATTTCAAGAATTAATTCATCTATTTCAACCATATGGTCCTTATATTTACGTGGAACATTCTGAAATAGCACATTTTTATCTAAAATTAATACATCCACTTACACAAGTATTGGAATATAAAGTAAATTATAGGCTTTTGACTTATTACTAATACAAAAAGGAATGAGGTGGTTTTAATTTTCCATTCATTGCTTTCGAGACAGATAAAGTCGAATGTGAGGGAAAATTGTCAAAAGTCCAGGTATGAATCATTAATTGCCATTGAGGTAATTAATGCTCGAACAAAAGTTGGTAAGTAACACAATTTTTAACCTGGTGTAAGTCTTATATCATGATATCACTATATAAGCCCCAGGTTCATTTTGGTGTTGAGAAAATAGTGGTGTTCCTTCTGGCTAAACATAATCCAAGGTCAGTTTTATCAGTAGAATCATCTTTATTTTATATTCATATGTGTTTGTGACTTCTTTCTCGATCCTATTCTCATTGTTCTACTCGAATGGTTGATATCATCTGGAACTTCTTGAAAATTCTGGCGAAGCTGTTCCTTTTCTCCATTCTTTATTGCTTTTGAGTTTTTTTTTTGGCTCAAATGGCTCCAAGTTGAGAATAATTCGCCGATCCATTACTTCTATGCACAAGAGTTTCCATCTCAGATTTTCCTTATTTGCCATCATAATTTATGAACATCTCAATTATTTTCTACCGATGCCCAATTACTTACCTTCTAAAAATCCTGGTTCAGTGGCCATTAATGGTCTCTAAAAACTTCTTACTCTCTCTCTTCTGTCATAAAGCCAAAGGCTTAGCTATTATTTCACGAAACTAAGGCCGCGGCTTACCATTTCGTACATTTCTCAATCTAACCCTACTCCATGAAAGTACGTAAGCCATTGTAACATGATATACAAAACCATTCAATTTATTTCACTCTGCGAAAGCAAAAATTCTTGCACCTCTTGTACATCATCATGGTCATAAGTTTAATGTTTTTGTCTTATTATGTTTTAAAATATTAAAATGCAAAACTTTACTCAATTCGTTATATTGTTACATGGAACTAGGTTTTCATCCCAGAAACCAGTGATCATTATTTTGTTCATTGCACGACGAGGAAATCTGAATCCATTCACATACATCAAGATAAGTAAAGTTCTGATTAAGCTGAATTTCTTCCTCAATTGATTCTCCTCTTCCCAATGTCAAACTTTCAACCTTGTTTGCCAACCTGCTCTTCCTCTTCCGCTTCATCCTCGTCGTCTTACCCACAACATCCCTTATCTGTTGAGGGTGAAAAGTGGTGGATGCTGGAAAGAACTGCCAATGGCATAATATCATCCATTAGACCTGATACGTATTCTGAGAAGACAAGGATGACGGGGATCAAGATCATTGAGAAATTATTTTTGGAACACCTTGGGATTAAGGTTTGATTCATATTCTTGTGTTTCTAATTTTTTTTTTGGGTGATAAAAAAACTAAATAAAATGGCAATCACAATTCACAACACATGCACCCGAAGGGATTCGAACCCTCAACTCTCTCCACAATGGGAGAAGACCAATACCACCTAGGCTAAGACTTGATCGTTTGTGTTCCTACTTTAGTTAAAGATGCATTATATCTATGGCTTCCCTTTTTTGTTATTGGGTTCTATTCAATGTGACAACATTAAGATTTTGCTATGTACTGTACGGCTAGTAGATCACACCATGGGCATTTATTTGAAGATATTTTTTAGACTAGTACATTACTACATGAGTTATGTTGGTAATTATGAATTTACAAGGCACTGTAAGCATTTTACGACGTTCTTCAGAATTTTTCATTGATGGACAATATCTAAATATTATTTGCATGAGCCACACCCACACATATTGCTGACTTGAATATAAAGTATACACTGCAAGTGGATAGTTTAGCTGAATATTTTTCAGTTATGCTGCTTTTATTATCAGCTGAAACTTCTTCTAGATTTTCATAATAGAGGATAAACTACTCGTGCCAAAATCATTTTGATGAGTATTTGGCATTAAAGTGCACAGTATTGTGATAGTAGTGGATTTGTATTTGCTGAGAATCTGTAAGATAGTTACAGCTCTCAATCAAGTTTTCTTTGCAGGTTTTCCCATATGGCTCAGTTCCTCTGAAAACATATCTTCCTGATGGAGATATTGATATGAGTGCAATCACCCATCAAAATACCGAGGACGCCGTGGCCAATAACTTTTATCAAATTTTGAAAGCTTATGAGCAAAACAATTTTGGGTTTCTGATTACGGATGTTACTATGATTGATGCTCAGGTCTTGCCTCTTCACTTGATTATTTTTATCTGCAAATAATTTTTTAAAGGATTGTTTGCATAAGTGGAACTTTCTGTGTATAGCTTATATATTTTCCGTTTATCAAGTCAAGTCTATTCTAGAAATTTTGTGTGACAACACTCTCACTAGGTTTAATGATTATGCATCTATTATTATCAGTTTTTACCTATTTGATTATGATATATATATGTGTGTGTGTGTGTGTGTGTGTGTGTGTGTGTGTGTGTGTGTGTGTGTGTGTGTGTGTGTGTTATAAAATACATAATTTTGTGCTTCACTTCGCTCGGCTAGCGCCTTGCTCCCTTGACAACACTGGTCGTAACATATCTGGCTAAAAAAATACAGGTGTTAAGCATTTTTTTATGCAACCATAAAAAAAAAAGAATTTCAATATGATCTTAACCAAATTATTCTTGGGACTATACAAAAAGTTTCTTGTTGTAAGTGTTATAGGAGATATATATGATATAGGTAGTAGGAGGAAGTAGTTATAAGCTATGTTGCATGAACACTTAAAACTTATTGACGTATTTGCATGTTGGACACCCGTTGGACACTTGGTGGATCATTTTAGTAAATGAATCGAGACATGTATTTTATAATTTATAAATAAACCCCTACATTTGTTTTTAATATATTTACACGTGTTTAAAATGGTGTTTCCCCTTGCCCATGTTCGCGTCCACGTTAATGTGTCTGTGCTACATAGGTTATAAGTATTTACATTATTAGGACATTAATTTATACGCTTCTCTGTTATCTGCATATATGCTCAATTGATACAAGCACGATTGATATTTGATTTTGCTAGTAAATCTGCTAACAATGATTTAGCATTCATGATCATCAGTATCCTGGTTCATATTCTAGTTTGGAACGATAATTTATTCTATTAAATGAGTTCTACGGAGTTGCTATAATTAGGATAATTATTTGCATACTTGATATAAGGGGCAATTTTGGGCCAGACAAGTTAAAACTGTTTAGTAAAGGGTGCAACAAATGCAAAAGTTGGCAGAATATATAGGAAGCAATTGGCAAGGTTCTATCATATTATGTAAAATCTTGAGAAAAAGATAATTGATATGTATAAAACTTTTTAATGTGAAAAAGAACCTACATAACGGACCAAAAAACGTAGAAGTCCACAACTGCAGATAACGACATACATATATTACCAACTTTAAGCTTTTTAAAAGTAACGGAATATTATTCGCTACTTTTGTATTGGCTTTGAGAAGTTTCTAGCTATTTATAGTTTTCTAGTAAAGAAGTGTGATTCGACCATAAATGCTGCCTGTAATATGTTTGTTGTCACTGAGACACTGTCATCACTCCCACAGAAAGCCTTGCAATTGTAATATCTATGCCTTTTTCACTTAAATTTCGATCTGCATTCACCCCAGATGTAAATACTGAAGTTAGACAGTCCTGTATTAGAAGTTTCTCCTCCAGAATATTTGGCTTCATTTTGTTTACATTTTTGGATCAGGTCAAGGTTGTCAAGTGCATTCTGGATCATATTCCTGTAGACATTTCATTCAACAAAGTGGGAGGTTTCTCTTCTTTGTGCTTTTTGGAAACGGTACGATTCTTGCATTCCCCATATTTAAGGTCTTATGTTGTTACACATGCAAGAAAATGACGTACACTGATTCTTAGTTGAAGTTGTAGTTATAGACATATATGTATACTGTCTGTGCTTCTCTTTCTCGTTCAATCTAAATGCATATACGTATAGATACATATCCCTACTGTAGTCCGTGAAATATTCAATTTAGTTTCAGAAGATCGACAGTTTCTTGTCTACGTTCACAGGTGAATAAAGATATTCAGAAGGGGCACCTTTTCAAACAAAGCATTATTCTGATCAAAGCTTGGTGCTATTATGAGAGCCGGATTCTTGGTGCTTCCTACGGCTTGATCTCAACTTATGCTTTAGAAACAATGATCTTACATATTATTAATCTGTTCCATTCTCATTTACGTGGTCCATTATCAGTAAGTAAATCTCAGTTGCTTCTCTTTCCACATTACTAGCAAAAAGGGTCAATAACTGAATGACTATATAACTGCAGGTGTTATACACTTTTTTGGAATACTACAGTTCATTCGATTGGGAAAGGTTTGGAATAAGCTTAGATGGTCTCATTATTTTAGAAGCCCTTCCAGATGTTGTGGGTAAGTATTATGTATTCTTCTATTATTCATCTCCGACTTTTTCCAAAGGAATTAAGATAATATAATAAATCTATCACCTCCATTGATTGCATAACTCTCTGTTTTTTATTTCATTTGCATGTTCTTATTTCTGTCAGTACAAAGACCACAAATTGAAGATGACATGCTGCTCGGGGAAGATTTAATTCAGAGATGCAAGAATTATTTCTCTATCCCAATTAGAGCAGTTAGAGCTGAAGGGGGACAGTTTCAGTTGAAACCAATCAATATATTGGATCCTCTAAACGACGAGAATAACCTAGGACGTAGCATCTCTCTAGGTATGTCCGTTCTTCTTGGAATTTTCTTCTTTCTGAAAGACTGCTCATATAAATGCAATTTTTCCGGAGCTAATTTTTTACATTCATTCCTTTCTGGGAAGTCCCAAAATGAGACTCGATTTCCTAAATAAGTTTTTCTATTACAAAAATACCATCTCACGTAAAATATCGATGCACTATAAGATATTCAAGATTGCTTTATAATCAGCGAATAGATTGCACTGTGCCTGCTCTTTGTTGTTGTTCTAATGAGAAATTGATTGCACTTGTTTGGAACAGAGATTCGATTCATGTGGTATAGTGAAATGTGAAGTCGTAATTAATGATACAACTTTGGTTTTTCCAATTTACCAGAAAACCGCAATCTTTTTGAGTTTAACATGTTTCCAACATGATAAAATTTTAATTTATTCAGCTAATAAAAGAAATTTCATACTATATAGTAACTTAATTTCGCGAATTGATTGACTGATGATGGTATTATAAACTTTACTGAAACAGGTAATTTTTACCGAATAAAATCTGCACTGTCCTACGGGTATAAAAAGCTTACAGAGGTTCTCATGTTGCAAGAAAGCTGCATAAGCGACGGCATAAAGAAGTTCTTCGTCAACACAATTAATCGGAGACATGCGCTAGAGATGGAAAACCGTGTGGCGGCATGTACCAGAGGAAGATACTATAAAGTCGCTAATCTGCATGGGAACTGCACGAGTAGCTTTGAGGGTATGATTTACGGGCAATATTTCCTCAACTATACCTTACCCTTTCCTAGAAGACCTCAAAATGTTCGCCCGGGCCCCGCTTTCCTGGAAACCAATGTCGAAAGAAACAGCATTCATTTAGACATCGGTGGTGCTGCAGTGGAAAGCAATGATGATGGAAACAAAATCAACATTGACAAAGAAGCCACTTCCTCGGAGATTGAGGAAGAACTAACCTCAATGCTATCGTATATCAAAGGTTAGAGTCTCCTCCAGTGCCATTGGTGCTGTTATCTGCAGTGAATTTGGAGCAACCGTTGAGAAGCGATGTAAACCATTTGGGTTCCATGCCTTCCTGCAGTGCAGATTATTAATGATGAGATGTATGAATCCTCACTCTGCAGTGCAGATTATTTCAGCAGCTACATTGTAACGTTAATTCGAAAAAACTAGTATCTGATTGATATATATTATTTTGATTTATATTAGGTTTATTCGCAATATTTGCGCTTTCGTTTCATCCTTCTAGGTTGCCTCATACATCAAATTAGCGCAAGTCGTGGTTCGTATTAGCGCAAGTCGTGTTTCATATGAGATCAAATTATGTGTCACCCTTTCAAATTATTTGAATCACTTTCTCCCTTTTTTCTCAAATTGAAAGCAAATCAAATCAAATTAGATTTCCTATCTTCTTAATAAATAATTTGTAACCACTGCATATATATTTCTTTAATTGTAATTTAAATTGATTTATAACAAAATTACATGGCTCCAACTCTTAAAATCACAAAAATATTGTTTTTAATTTAAAACATGAAATAAATTCTTAATCGGTATTTGTAATTCCTTTCCAGATATTTAATTTTTTTAATAATAGTTGATTCTTTTTGTAATTACTAATAATTAGGCTAAGTTTTAAGGATATATATATATATATATAAGAAAATTGTAATTAGCAGGGATTAATTCGAATATTTGATGGGAAGATACCAAAAGTGAAAAGAGAAAAAAAGAAAAAGAAAAAAAAGAAGAAAAGAAGAACCGGTTGTACTCTTCTAGTAGAGTCCCACCTCTCTTCGTCTTCCCCACTCGAACAAAATCTTTACTTCCTCCCCAATTATTCTGCAATTCTAATTTCACTCCAAAACAACTTCCTTTCTATAAATTATTCCCTTTTTCCCTCTTAATTTTAATCTTAATAAACTTTATAGCACCGGCGCACACCAACTGTTTGTTGAAATTCCCCAATAATAATCAATCCTGAAATTTGCACAATTCGTCGAAGATGATGATCAGAATCCGAAGCCGCGATGGTCTGGAGCGGGTCTCAATCGACAACCCTCTCGCCACCGTCGCCCAACTCAAGTCCGAGATCGAGTCCCAACTCCGGGTCCCCGCCCAAGCCCAAATCATCTCCGCCAACCAAAATCTGCTACTAGCGAAAACCCCTGACGATTTGACCCGTTTCACCGACATGACCGACCCGGGCGCCATGCTTTCCTCTTTCAAAATCGGCCACGGCTCAATTGTCTACCTAGCTTACGAAGGCGAGCGGACCGTCGCCGGGCCCACCTTCCACCCCGCCGGCTCTTTCGGCAGGAAGATGACCATGGACGATTTAATCGCCAAACAGATGAGGGTTAGCCGCCAGGAGAACCCCCACTGCGAGCTAGTCTCCTTCGATCGCGATGCAGCAAACGCGTTCCAGCATTACGTGAACGAAAGTTTGAGCTTTGCGGTGAAGCGCGGCGGTTTGATGTACGGAACCGTGTCGGAGGAGGGAAAAGTTGAGGTGGATTTCATCTACGAGCCGCCGCAGCAAGGGACTGAGGAGAATCTGATACTTTTGAGGGACCCGGAAGAGGAGAATTTGGTTGAGGCCATAGCTTTGGGGTTGGGTATGAGGAGGGTAGGGTTTATATTCACTCAGACCATCAGTCAGGACAAGAAGGATTACACAATGTCGAATGCCGAGATTTTGCAGGCGGTCGAATTGCAGGCTGAGGGTGATTTAAAAGAGTGGGTTACTGCCGTGGTGAAGCTGAAGGCGAACGAGGATGGAGGAGCAGATGTGCACTTTGAGGCCTTTCAGATGAGTGATATTTGTGTTAGGTTGTTCAAAGAAGATTGGTTTGAGAGAGATGTGAAAGAGGAGATTGATCCGAAGTTGTCGAGGATGAAGAAAGAGGTCGTTATTGGAGTGAAGGATATGAGGGATGTGGACAACGATTTCTTCTTGGTTGTCGTCAAGATTTTCGATCACCAGGTTAGCAAGATTCAATTTTTATATTATTTTCTTCATGTAATTTGTTTTGCATTTAGTTCTGTTAAATCGGATCAGACATCTCCAAATTTACTTGGTTAAAAGGTATCTCCTAAATTTATTCTGAATGTCAAAAGTTTAAGAAACCATAGAATAGATTGTTTTGACCATAATGGTGGCAAGAATTATTTTAGATGAACCGAGAATCAATAATTTTACCTTGTCTCAAAAGCAAAAGACCTGCCTTTTTTTCGTCAGCGTAATTTAGATTAGTAATAGTAGATGCAAACAAGCTTCAGATTAGAGTGAGGACTTTGTTTCATAAGCAAATATATGAATCAGAAAAGAAATAAAATATGTGACTTTATGTGTATGCAAAAGAGAAGTCGGCTTTAGTTCAGCTGCTATTGTATTAGGTTTTTCTGTTTGAATACACCATGCTTGTCCTACGACTGTTTGAATCTTAATTTTATGGGATATCTAAGAGGAATTATAACATTGGTTATGTCCGGACTTGTATACACTCCCATTTTTCGTGTTTCTTAAGCATAATTTGTAACAAGTTTTTCCATCACCTATGTGCTGATCTTGTAATAAAATACAGGGCCCGCTTACATCGACGTTTCCGATTGAGAACAGAATATCCCCAGTGACAATGAGAGCATTGAAGAGTCATCTTGATAGGGCAAAGAATCTCCCCTTTGTGAAGCGAATTTCAGATTTCCATCTCCTTCTATTGCTTGCCAGGTTTCTAGATGTGAATGCTGATGTTCCTGCATTGGCTGGCTGTGTACACACGCAGTCTACAGTGCCTGAAGGCTACCAACTGTTGATCGAGTCCTTGGCCAGTGCTTCTTGATGCTGGTTCGTCTCTTCTGCAAGTTGTCGTAAAGATCTTTCACTTGAAGAAATCCCTTTTTTCGAACATGAATTAGAATGTGCACTTTCGAACTGAAATACGTGCTTTTGTTGGGCTTAGGTGAATTGGTTTTTATGTCTTGTAACTATAATATATTTCATCTTCTACTCTGCTTTGGAACTTTCCTTGAGATTAATTTATCATGTTTTCTCCCTCTATTGGGATTCTTTTTAACAGTACAACCCCTCTCCACTTACTCATTTGTGCTAGTGTGTGTGTGTGTTTTATTTATGTATGATATAGCAACTGTTTTCTGATTCTTTAACTTTGGTATACTCGAGTTTTCGTTCTCCAGAAACAGCAGTTATCGTTTACGAAAGAGAAACAAAATCAGACATATTCCTGCAATTACTGAAAAGTGCTTCTGCTAATAAAAAAAGCTCTTCCTTATTACATTCAAAATCAAAACAGAGTAGAATACATACTCACAGATACTAAAATCCTTGCAATGTTGGATCAATAAAAGTGGTAATCAAATATCCATTACAACAACATAACTTATTCTTTAAACAGACAACTGAAATAATCGACTGAACTCTCGTAATAAAATGGTGATGGCATCAGCCGTAAATACAACAATATGAAAACTGGACCATTTGTCTCTTTAGCATACCGAGCCATTATAAAAAGCTCACACTGGCATATATCCAATATATTAACTTGCCGAGTGACTCAATGTAGACGGAGTGAATATGTACATTTCACAAGCATGGGGTTTCAACCGAGCACTGAATGAGGATACTTTATTCTCCGAAACATATTCGTGCTGCAACGAACCAAGAATTTAAAAAATCAATAATATTCGAAGTAGAATGAAAACAAATTTAGAGACTTTAAACAAAGGTGGTACTACTGCATTTTTACGCACCTTCCACAAATCTCTGATAGAGACACTAGTGGAAGACTCGAGCCCAAGTGAAGCCCATTTAGTTGTGACAGTGCCCGTTTTCGAACATCTGTTCCATAAAACAACAGCCAAACGTTGCCCAGAAAGCGGGCCTGCCCAAACCTTCAATTATCCAAAATGTAGAGTGACGATTTAACAAGTGTAAAAACTTTGAAAAGATGGATTAAGGTAAAGAAAAATGTAAAAAGTGAGTAAAAAGACTCCCATACTTGATAACAACCATCAGGTCCATAGGAGTCGACTTTCCTTCCTTGAATTCCAAGTGAATCTGAAAGCCGAATATAAGAAAATCATTTTCCTAAAGCCAAATAGAGTGTGTAGAAAATAAATCTCGATAAATGTAAAATGGAGTAGAAAAGAAATCTTACCTTGATTTACAGCAATAACCTCCTCATTACTGAGAATTGCGAACGCCTCGGCAGTTATGTTTCTAACATCACAGCCGATTATAAGTGGAGACTGAAAATTCAAGAAAACATTTGGTTTTTGTTATTACCGAAAAAAGGCCACAGGATTTCATTATTAGATATTTATTTTATTTTTTCATAAAGAGAAAATGCCGCACTCGACCCTTTAAGCTATGGATTACACAGAAACAAAAAAAAAACAAATATCGTTTTCACAGTGTAATGAAGAGTACCTTCATCAGAGCCCAAATGCTGAAATGTGCTCGATACTCCTCGTCTGTCATTCCTCCATTTCCAACTTCTAACATATCAGGGTCTGTCCAAAAAGATTCATGTGAATATTATAAAAAGTCATGAGTGTAGAATTTATAACGTCCGGGGGCTTCACGGTGTGA
>NW_012194947.1:3058633-3086893 GCF_000504015.1 Erythranthe guttata
TCTTTTATAATAACATCTAGTGTTTTGTTAGAATAATAGATATATAATCTGTTACTTCCCACACACGCAGACGTTAGATGTCACAAATCCGACTTGCTATCTTTTTCTCTCTAGATTAAGATTATATTGATGAGACATAGGCGATTGATTAATGTTGGAAAATTAGTCGAGAGAACTCCTACAACATCATTTATTTATAAAAAATACCATTAGGGTTTTTTTAGGGTTGCCCACCGTTCTTTTTTTTTTATATATATATATATATATATATATATATATATATATATATATATATATATATATATATATATGAATTAATGGTGTACGTACTATTTGAATTTGATGAGTGGGAGCAGATAGGGGCCGGGGGGGTGTGGTGCAGAATTAGGGTTGCATGTGATTATTCAGAGACTGGCAAAAGAGATTTTGAAATACCAACACCATATATATGGATGCAGCTGCCAACTGCCTATTTGGAGGTGGTGCGCCCGTGATTTTCTTTTCTTTCTTTTTTTCTTTTTTTACAGTACATCAATAATTAAAATTTAATTATTTAGTTGAATTTATATCTATTATTTGATTGCTTTTCTTTTATCATTAAATAAATTCATAAATTAAAACCATTTGGTTATCATTATTAATTAATTAATTTTTATTTAAATATTCGGTTGGGGTATTATTAACCTGAATGATGGATCGCAGTCATATAGATATACTGATTAGAGGCAGGTGCTGCAGTATCACAGGCATGCAACTTTTTATAATATATGTATGTACGTACATACGTTATGGAGTAAATTATTTGTACTAATAAGTAATTAATAATGATGGAGCTTTTTATATTTATTACACATAATAATTAAATGGGTAAGAGAATGAGTGAAAGTATGTGTTTTTATGTGTGTATAAAAAAGAAAATATGAATATATATGTGTGTGTGTGTGTGTGTGTGTGTGTGTGCATATGTATGTATATATATGTATATATATATATATATATATATATATATATATATATATATATATATATATATATATATATATATATATATATATATATATATATATATATATATATATATATATATATATATATATATATATATATATATATATATATATATATACAGTATAACCTCGATAAATTAATAACCTCGCTTAAATAATAATTTATTTGGTCCCGACTTGGTAAAAATGTACTAAATTATTAGTTTGATGATTTAATATTTCACTAAATTAATAGAATTTTGTCAGTCCCCAGTGTATTAATTTATAGAGGTTTATCTATATATATAAGAAAGATTGTATTTGTACCATTCCATCCACCAGGCCCCGCATAGGATGCCCACTTATCGTTGATATCAGCAATTGCAGTCATGCTAAAAACAAAAAAGGTGTTACAAAAGCCACATTAGTACAACAACCCTTTTTACAATATTTCAATATGTAATTTGGTAAAAATAAATAAACGAAAGAGCTCTGGGAAAAAAAAAAGGGGGTCCTAACCTCGCCCACGTATCATTAATGTCGTCTGTTGTTCGCCAGCTGTTTCCGACATTGCCTGCCCATAATGCTGGATCACTCGAACCCCTGCAAAGTTTTTTTACAAATCCAAAGTTCATTTTTAGTGTGCAATATTATAAATTTAAAAAAAAAAAAAAAAAAGAAACAGGGGATTTGAAAGTTAACGAGGCTATGTAATTATACCATTCACAAAGAGAGTAGAACATTTGATGCCCACTTGCATTTATGGCATCTCGCATTGGTGGATACCTGAAACATTATCGAATATTAGCAATTAGATCAAGATAACTCGTCCGTGTAAACGAAATTAAATTTTTAGACACGTAACCTTTTTTTGGCATCAATGCCCAAATTGAAACAATTGTCATACTTCAAGTAATCAATCCCCTAACACAACGAAAAAAAGAGCATTTTCTCAATAAAGAAAATCGAACAACAGTATGAAAATAATCACGAAACATATTCGGCACTACATGAAAAAAAAAAAAAAAAAAAAAAAAACTCACCCAAGAAGCCCAGAGTTTAGCGTCATCGGATTCATGAAAAAGCGAGCCCGGTCGAACTTGGCACGTGAAAGCACTGCAGAAAATTTAATATGGGAATCAAGAAAACAGAGCAAATGATAGAAACGAGAGTTCTAAACAAAATAAAGTATAAATCTAGTGTTTATTTTTACTTACCCTGCATCTGAGTAGATACCTATCTTCAGTCCCTTTGAGTGCACATAATCAGCAAGAGATTTAATTCCCGACGGAAAAGTTTCTGCATCGGGAACTAGCTGACCCTGCACGTCACCCAATTTTCAGTATAAATAACCATAATACGAAATATTAATAGTGAAAAATTGGAAACGCATTCATCTTTTCAACTTAATAAATGTTAATTAATATGCTCGAGAATAAAAAGGTATTATAAATTATAATTAACAGTCTATTTACCTCTGAATCACGTGATACCTCAGACCAGCAATCATCTGCATATCGTAATATAAGAACATAATTATCAATATACATATACATAAAGAGTATCGAAAAACGAAGATTGTGCAGCTACAAAGTAAAAAGCGGTTACCTATATTTACGTAAGTATAACCTAACTTGGACAAGCCAGTAGAAACAAGTGCATCAGCTGTCGTAAAATCACAAACAAGGTTAGTTTAATAACTGGAAAACTTCAAAGTATCATTCGCCTTCAAAAAACACATTGAATACGAAATACGAAAACTGATAGCCTCCTCGAAAAATTCATTTATCAAACAAATATAGCATATTAAAATTGACAGGAAAGCACTACCTGTTTCCTTGATAACTTTTTCACTGATATCACAGCCAAAAAAATTCCAGGTATTCCATCTGTAACATATAAATTTAAATTAATAATCCATAATTAGTGAAAGATGTAGCATATATGTCTATATACGAAACGAAAACCGATATTACGAAATCCAGCTGATTTTGATGATAAAAAATCAAAAGCATGTCGATTAAATCTAAACCACAACTGAAAGGAGGCATATTGCATCAAATCACCCATCCAATTCCAGCTCACAGAGAATCATTCCACCAACAAAACAATCTGATTTTTTTTTCCTCTCCAGGATAAATAAAGGGGGGAAACCCTCAAAAACAATTTAAAAAATAAAAAAATAAAAAATAAAAAATAAAAAATAAAAAATAAAATTAGTTACCCCATCTGAGGAGTTCTTGCCAAACCATTGCCGAGCTGAAGAATTCCGTAATTTGATGTATCAAAAATATGGGTATTGGGTTTTTCTTGCCCGTTCATGTAAGGGTGCAAAGGCAGAACCCTAGTTGCAATCACTGCCACTGAGATTAAATGTATGTACATAATTGCTCTCAGCAATCCCATGGTGATATTCGCCATTTTTTTCTCTCTCTCTAAGTGGTTATCTATCTAGAGAGAGAAGAGAAGAGAAGGATTGAGGGAAAATTGGAGAAGAAAGATTGAATCGATGAAGGAATAAATATTTAGTGACACTTTCAAGTAATTTATACTAAAGCATTCGTTTACTCTGTTCATGATTGTTTGACCCCACATTCTTACTTTATTATTTATTGGCACTAAAGTTAATAATAATAAATAAAAATAATAAAATAAAAAAAGAATATCAACAGTATATTACACTTACCTCCCCTAATTTATGTGTAATTATAGTTATACACCTTTCTAATTTGAAAACCTATTAATTATGTATACGAGTTCGGAATTAGCCTTTTCGGAAGAAAAAAAATTGATTTTTTTGGAAATGAAAAACTAGTTCCAATTGCATTCCAAAAAAATTGGAAAAAATCGAAAATCGGAATTTCGCAAATTAGAACAAAAAACTTGTTCCATAATTAAAAAAATTTCGAATCGGAATCTATGGAAATCGGAAGTTTCGTCTCAATTTCCACCCCTAGCCTCTCATATTGTAAAATAGATACCTCACTACAAGTTCAATTAATTTAATTTTATCAAACCTCAATAGAAATATAAGTAATTTTCCCAATTGGAGGGGTGCTATTTATAATTATACTTAACTTAAGGGGTGGTAAGTGTAATTTACCAATGATAAATGATAAATGATAAATTGGATATTGCCTCGTTCATTTGGATCAGACCACCAGATTTGCTGATCTGGAATTTGTTTTATTTCTATTTTCAATATTACAATTGTTAGTTTTCTAATTGTAGTGTATAGATATTCTAGGAAGCCCGAACAGGACATTTTTTGTCTGGTGGTTGTAGCCTGTAGGGTCTTTTTCTCTTTTTTGTTTTTTAGATACTAAATAATTAATACTCTGTAATTTCATAAAATAATAAGTTCTCTCGATTCCGGTTCGATGAAAATGTGAAAAATAATTATTTTGATAATTATAATTTGTTAAATTAATAAAATTTTGATAATGCAGAATTCATAGAGGTTGAACTATATTACGTTCTAATCTTACTACAAATCAATACATTCAAAACAAAAATAGTGTAATATTTGTAGATAAGAATGAAACAACAATTCTAGTACATGTATGTTGAATAATGAGGCCAAAAAATAATTATATTGAAGAGTCAATAACCAATTTGGACAAGCAAACTCACTTTCTAAACACATTCGTTTACTAGTGAAACAAGTAACTTTCGACCAATAACAATAAGTCCTTAATTTAATTATTTATATTATTAAATAGTATTATTTAAACTTTGTTTTGGAAAAGATAAGAAGGAATCAAAATTTAAAAGATAATAGAAATAAGCTCAAGGCCCCACCATGTTGAACTGATACGAATCATACAATACAACCAAAAAAAGAACAACCCCAACTTATAATATATATTTTGTTTACATAAATTAATTACATCTGTTTAATGAATAATTAATTAGCTGTAATAATGGCAGGTTTCGAACTTTTATTCCACAGAGCAAAGGGCCAATCCACTCCTGGTAAGTGGGCCGGCGGCCCAAATCTACTCAGCATTTTAATTTTTCAGGTTGTCGGAGCTCGTTCGTTATTTGCTGCACCGAAAGGCTAAATTTTTCGCCTCCGGCCCGACACGTTAGGATAGCAGATTTGGCCCTTAAGAAACGTAAATTATGATGACTCAACGACATGTTAGGATAGCAGATCTGGGCCTGATTAGTGTTGAAATCTCCACATTGCGGGTGTCAATATCTTGATTATAGGACATTGCACTAATTTACCATACCAGAACCAGTTGAGCTATAGACATGCCCGTAAGAGCTCATTATTTTCATAATTGTATGTTGATACAAAAAAAAAAAATATATCTATTAAACTAATCGAATATTAAAATAAATGTTTTAAGTTTTGGGCTTCAGTAGTTCAGCGGATCCAATGTACATTTGTTGCATTTCGTAAAGATAATTAGGCCCATTTTGCTGCAATTGGTAAAATAGTGTGGGCGGCCCTTTAATTCATAAAAGTAGTGTATTTAAATCTATAATAGCTTGCAAAGCATACTAGAGATGTAAACCACACTAGACTAATCATGTGTGACAAACTCATAAAAGTAGCGACTGTTGGCAAGGAAATTCAAACTTAAATCATAAGTAACACAGTGTCACTAATTCCAACCCCTTAGTCATCTCTTGCGGCACAAAATTGATATCCAACCATATTAGTGCACTTAAGTCTTAAATTAATTTCAAAGTAATTTTCTTTTACTTATAAAAATAGAAAAAGGGATGGAGAAGAAGAAATATGTTTGTGAAATTGTCAAAGTTGCCGGCCAAAATCCAATTAAATTCCTCCAAGTCAAACACAATACACCGTATAGTATGTGTATTGTTTCAAGAATTAGGTAATTAATTGGGTGCAGTAATTATTGAGAAGCAAATCCATATATTCCGGACCATAATGTTTGTCCTAAGCAGAAAGCAAAAAAAAAAAAAGAATGAATATTGAGGTGGGAAGAATTGAGCCTTAAATATTATGTGTCCTTTGCATAACTAAAAGTTGCCACCACAATTAATATTTGTTATAACACCAGCCACCATGTTTGGTGCCTACACTTGACACCATCCTTCTGCTGCATGCTTCTTCTTTTTTTCTTTTTCTTTTTCTTTTTCTTAAATTGAAATATAATTATATTTATTCACCAAATCCAATATGACAAATATTTAAGCAATTGTTCTTACAAATCGTTCATAATACTAGAACTAGTTAATTAATCAATTATGAGATTACAAAAATTACACATATTAATTTAAGGTAATTTTTTCCATCTTCTTGTCAAGAATTGATGTGATTATAATACAAATCGGAATGATCAACTCAATTTATAAACTCTATATGGGATCACAAAATCCAGGCAATAAATAATTACATTTTCTTTTTTGTTTGTTCTAATGGAATAATTTAATAAACAAATATCAAAACTTAGAAATGGAGGAAGAAAAAAAGACAAACATGGATTAATAATTTAAATAAAGAACCGTTAATTATTTGATATGTAGTTTGGTTGGGTGCAGGGCGGCTAGTTGTTAACGTCGTTGATTCTTCGGCTAGGTCCCGACACCGGAGTTCTCCCTCTGGGCAGCATGCCCATCAGTGAAGGCCGATTATATGCTATTAATCCAAGCAGATTCCGGTGACTTCCTCCAAACTCCGGCGACTTTCCGCCGTTCTCCTCCGCCGGAAAAGATAATGTTGATGCCGCGGGATTAATCAATGGCCTAGCTGATGCTATTTCAAGAATGATGAGAGAGAAGAAGAGAAGTGTGAAGGAAGATTTGATAATTAGTTTAGTAGCGTTGGCCATGATTATGAAATGGGATTGGATTTTTTTTAGCTTTGATTTTTGGAATGAGTGTTTATATAATAATAATAATAATTATGTGAAAAGAAAAGAGAAGGGTTTTTATGAAGAGAAAAATCTGGTTTTATTGCATTTGATTGTGAGAAAAGGTCAGCGAGGGGAGAGAAAGTCGTATGTGTGAAGAGAAAAAGGAGGAGAGAGAAAGTGTAGAGAGAGAGGGGGAGGGGGCTAATATTATTATTGCATGCATAAATTTTGCAAAATCCACGCGCTTCTAACCGACGCGTTGAATTTCTGCAACTTGTTGTGTCTAATTATTTTGATTTGTGGAAATAATAATTGACAGACCATATAAACATTTGTTCAATGCATGCTAAAATGGGGATTACGTGCATTAATTAAAACATGCTAATGCAAAGTGACGTGGCCATTAAAGTGTGTATTTTGGTAATCATGTACATACTGAAGTAGTAGCATTATTTAGTTGTTTGTATTAAAATTAAAGAAAAAAAGCATATTAGGGCCTATAAATTTTAGGGCAAAGTACAGTTTACACCCCTGAACTATAGGGGTTGTACCAGTTTGCCCCCTTGAACTATAAAACGTCCCAAATACCCCCCTATATTTAAATTTTGTTTGTAAATGCTGATGTGGCACTTTGACTTTATGATTTCTAGCTACTTTTTAAACATTTGGATATTTTGTGACTACTTTGCCCCTCTATTCAATTATATATATTAAATTTTTTTCACTAATTTTTTTTTTTATTTTGTCAAGTTTTTTTGCTCCATATTTTCGGGTTTATTTTCTCGTATTTCCGTTTTTCTTCTCATTATTAACCACTAAAAGGACACTGTTTTTTTCTTCTAAAATTTATTAAAATGTCGAGTAACAGCTCAAATACACAAATTTTTTGTACTTCGTGGTACAAGACATCTTATAATGCACGAAAATCACCCCAAAAGTTATGCATTTAATTAAGGGCATAAACAAAAAATGCACAAAATTGAACAAAAGGACAATTAGCAAACATATTGAATCCAAAAAATCCATAAATTTACTTCGTCACAAATTCATAACAAAATCGACAAATACACACGTATTAATTATATAATTATTAAGTTTCTTACAACAAACCCCCAAGGGCAGAAAAGTAATTGCACATTTAAATTAAAAGTGTTAATAATTTAGTGGTTGACCATAAACTCGAGGGGGGTATTTGGGACGTTTTGTAGTTCAGGGGGGCAAACTGGTACAACCCTTATAGTTCAGGGGTGTAAACTGTACTTTGCCCTAAATTTTATTTCGTTCTTTGTTTTAAAGGGTAATTTGTGCTACACACTTTTGACTTTGAACACTAATACTTTTTCAAATCAGGGAAATTTATATTTTTGCATTCCATTAAAAGTGTACAGACAACTTAGTTAGAGAGATTAGATAGAAAATAGTTTATTATCGTGTAAATCATCTGTCTTAAAAGACGGCATTTACTCTAAAAATGGTATTTCTTTCACTATTGAGTTTCTATCTACTAGTCCCATGTCGTCGATCGCTAATTAATGCCACACGTCATTGGAATATTTTTTTAATCTAAAACGTCTATTTTCAGTACGAATTTTCCAATTAAGTTGTTCATTTTCAATCTATTTTTAGTTTAAAATCTCCAACTAATAGTTTAAGCTGTCTATTTTCAGTCTAAGCTGCCCGAGGGACTTTTAACAATTTCTAAATATTTGAGTGAACTGTTAGCTATGCAAAATACTTTTGAGGAGTTTTATCAAGTTTTCCATTATTTTAATATTTTCTTTTTTGAATAATGAAAATGTAAAATAATGTTTTGTAATTATGCAATTAATTTTTGGAAGCTTAAATGCTTAATAGAACACCAATTTTAATTCAATCACTCCAATTCGAAATGAATATACTGAAAAGCCCATACCATTCGTAGGCAAGCCTAAATGTTTGGGCTTTATCTTACTATTAATAAGGACCGAAATTGGGTAACACGCGCTGATTAGGAGCACGTGGGGAAACGATTGGCGGAAAGTGGGGCCGAATAGGTTGTTTTACCGCTTACAAACGTGGGTAAACCGCCACCTCCATCCTGGAAATTATCCAATACGCGACGGTGCATCACAGTGCCATCAAAATCGGGGCCGGATTGGCTACAAACTTGCCATGAAAGTCATCTACATTTATAGAGCTAGCTGTCTACGCGCTACGGTGGTCAGAGTTTCTGTTGTCCCGTTGACTTAATTGTCTATCTATACCGGTAAAATACACCAAATTTGTAATAAGTAACACCAGGTGTATTTCAATTAGTAGTATGTCCTTAATTGTTACAACCTTTGGTCGGTTACATTTAAAGGTCGGATTTTTTTCAAAATCTTGTAGTGCAATTAGGGGTTTTCAATTGGTCGGTAAACTGATCGAACTGAACTAAAAATTTAGCACGTGTCAAATATCGAATCGAAAATTTAATTCGGTATTCTATACAGATATTTTGGAATTCCGATATTCGGTACGACATACGATATTGATATTCGGTATATATATCGTACCGTACCGAATACCAACAATATTGATAATAAATATTTTATTTATTTATTTTAAATTCTTTAAAGTCATAACGGATTATAAAATACTTTTAGATTCATAGTTTTTCTCATTGTTTACAGATTAGCCTCTATTGATAGCTATCTTTTGTTTTTAGAATGTCAAATTCAAGAATTAATTAGTTTAGAAATTTTTATTTTTACATTTTTTAATATATTAAAATATACTTTTGGTTTTGCCGTTAACAAATTGAATTTTTTTTTAGTGAATTGTTATTTATATTGATCTATGGTTCAAAGTCAATCATCAAATGTGTTACACCAGATGTAACATCTCATGGACCGACGTAAAACCAACAAGACCATTTAAGCTCAAAATTTGATATGAACGAATCAGTTAACTATTTATTAATTGATTATAATTATATTTTATTTTGTAAAAAGAGATTATAAGATTTTATTAATTGATTATTATATTTTATTGTGTAAAAAAGAGATCCAAAATAATATTACGAAAATCAGTGATCACGCTCTGGAAATCTGATTTATTTTCCCCTTTCTTACAAAAAAGTAACGGCCTCAGAGTAATTTAATTATTATGTTTTTCTCGTAACCGTCGTCTTCCTTAATTTTAAATTTCCTCTAATTTCCATGGTTTTCAGTTTTCTGATGATTTATCAGAGATAAAAAAAAAAAAAAAATGGATTGTGGCCCTTATTCGTGTAAACCAATTAGGGCTTTTGTGGAACACCCCCATGTTTTGTTGGTCGACGATTGTGAAATTACTCGTAAACTTATCGAATTACTCTTCACTGAATGCGCATGCAGAGGTACAATACGTACACATATATGTATGTATATATTTTGATTAATCTGTCATTTGAATTTTTTTTTTTTTTTTATGTTTTAATATGTTTTTATTTCACCTGATGGAAATTTGATGTTTTATTTACTGGGATGTGATATCAAACTGTGTTGATGATTAAATAAAATCTGCATTTGTAAAATAATTTTAATTAATTAAAAACAATTATAAATTCATGATTTTATTTCAGTGATTACTTCAGATGGTGGAGTGAATGCTTTGGAGTATCTGGGATTAGCAGATGATGATCAGAGTTTAGGGGAATACAATGTATGCGTACGTCACTTTTCTCGAACAAAATTTAAATATTGTCGTTATTTCTTCATTCTTTTTTTCGAAGAAATCTTGATTATAATATGAAATTTTTTCTCGAATTTGGATGGAAACAATTTAGATTTAATAATTTCTTGTCGAAGATTACAAATACATATTTGTTGTCTACTCATCGACGAAAATATAATATGGGATTAATTGTGTTTTCAGACACCAAAGATGAAAATGATTTGCATAGATTATGAAATGCCGAGAATGAACGGATACGAGCTACTTAAGAAACTTAAGGTAATTAATATAATTTCAAGTTAATTAAGTATATAGTTCGTAAATCTCGTTACGTACATTAGAATCATAAGCCTTTGTTACAATGAGCAGGAATCACCACTTATGGAGGATGTGCCCGTTGCAGTTATGGCATCCGATAACGATCCTACCCTCGTTAAAAAGTAATCGCTTCACAATTTTTTTAATATCTCGTTTTTCAACTTAAACCGTACCGATAACTATTCATTAATTAATATATTAATTCGTTAAATATAATATATAGGTGTATAGAAGCAGGAGCTGTAATGTTCATCAGTAAGCCTGTGAAGGAGGTTGATGTGGAGAAACTCAAGAATTTGATGAAATGATTATTTATATTAATTTCTATATGTTTGGGTTCTTTTGTACGTGTTCTTAAAACCTTTGTGTAGTTATTGTAAGAAGTCTATAAATATGTGTCCCAATTTGTAATTTCGAAGATTTACATATCTATATATATAAATAAATAAAAAATAAAAAGCCTCTGAATTTTTAGTAGCCAGGCAAAAAAAAAAAAGGCCACGTCTTCTTCTTTTAAACACACATACAAAACAAAATGCAGCCTCATATTTATACAGATATGTATATATGTATATATATGTGTATGTATATAGACAGAGAAATTGAATTAAAAAAAAAAAGGAAAAATGGGAATAAGGGCACTTCCATTATCATCTTCACAAAATGGTGTTTTTCTGCATCCAGTGACAGCTGGCAGTGCTGTGAAGAAACAGTACTACTGTTCGAATTACAGATATCATGTTTGCATTAGAAAGAAGTCAAAAATAGGTATGGTGGTGACGTGTGCGAAGAAAGAGAGCAACAATGGCGGAAAAGAAGAAGAAGAAGAAGAAGAAGCAACGAAGAAGAAGAAGAGGAGAAAACAGAATATTTTTGAGAGTGTAACAGAAGCTCTTGATTTCTCACAGGTTAGATCTGAAAAAGATGCTGACCTCATCGATGAAGCCAGAGAAGCCACTCGTTCTGGCGAAAGGATGTCTAAAGAACAGGTTTTTTTTTTTTTTTTTATTCTGTCTTAAAATTATTTAATTAGTTAATTAATTAATTTTTGTTTTTTGTTGTATGTGTGAAATTTGTTGCAGTATGCAGCTTTAAGAAGGAAGATAGGAGGAACATACAAGGATTTCTTCAAATCATATGTGGATGGTAATTATTAGTATTAATATATGTATATATAATTAATTATTTGGGTAATTAATTAATAATGATATGTGTGGTTTTGTTGTAAATATGTAAAAGTGGATGGGGAATATGTGGAAGAGGGATGGGTGGACAAAACGTGCAAAGTGTGCAAGAAAGATACAAGAGGAGAGGCAAGACAAGTGGATAAGCTTGGGAGATATGTACATGTTGCTTGCCTTGATAAACCTTCTTCCGGCAACTTCTTTACCAGACTCTTCTCCGGTTGATTTCCGTTATACGTACTTTAATTTATTATTAGTGTGTCGTCTTAGCTTCACAAACTGTACAATTAATTATATATAATCGACGCAGTGTGTGCATGTGTTCTTTTCTGAGTTTTGTACTTCTATGGATGTATAATTTCAATTATCTTTTCGACAGATTAGAGTGAATCAATCGAACAAGTTTGGTGAACATGTTAATATTTAGAAACTGTTGATATTTTACGAGTGGAATTCAAACGACGAACAATAATGCAAGCCCTGATCTAATAAACAGAAGATGAACATAGGGTTATTACTTTTTAGTGGTTCGGATCAATGAGATCTACGTCCATTTTAGAGCAGCCATCGGAAACCTTTTATTGATAAACAATACGAGATTGCAATTAAAAATACGACTTTAAAAAAATCAACTTTCACCGAGCTGATCAGAAAACGACCAACAACCGCGTTTCTGAATTGATCTATCACGAATAAATTACAGAGTTTCTCTCTCTATCTTGTTTGTATGAATTTATTAGATCATATAATTTATTTTGATTTATATGTGTGAAGAATATTCTTAATTAGTAATGAATTTTTTTTTTTAAATTGTTATATAATCAATTTTATTTTTTGCAAAATTAACTATACATATGGGGCTAAAAATATAAATAGTCACAAGTTGAAGGTCCATAAAGCAAATAACTATTTACCATTCTCGTCTTCAACTTTCAGTCTCTGACCTTCCGAGCAAGGTTGAGAAATGAATCATCTGTTGCAGCAGCTACTGAAATTCTGACATCTCCCCCTTCTTTCTGCAATCGAATTTTTCCCAATTTCATTAGCGATTACAGAAATTACGACGCTTGATTGCGATGATAATTGATAAATCTCAAATAGAATCAATCATATCAATATTCGTTACAGTTTATCCCCACGAAACCTCTGCATTGATCTATTCGACCTCTTCCTTCTTCTTCGTAAGTCTACTGTTTTCCTCTCTTTTTTTGAAATTGGTAAAATTTGTGTTGTTGATTAGCGTCTAACGAGTATCCATTGTGCAGATTCTGAGTGCGTATTTCGTGGTACTACCGTTGCGGGATGAAGGTGCAATTTCATTAGGGTTGGGAAATCTCCCTGGGCTTTTCGTCGGATCTTTGCTGCTCACGCTCGTCGCCGCCCCCGTTTCAACTCTCATTTTTTCACTGCCAAATCTTTCCAAAGGAAAGGTGTGAAATTATTTGGTAATTTGATTTTTTTTTTCTCCAGTTTGTGAGGATTACTTTCGGTATGTTATTATGCTTGTGTTTTAGCTTGATTTTATCGGAATTTTTGGTCATGTTTTTGTCCCATTTAGGGTTACATTTGTTATACATGTGTATAAAATCTGTTCTAATTGAGCAGTTGTTCTGCTACTAACATTTGGAATTATTGCTCCTTCTCCAGGCTTTGGTATATATACACCGGTTTTTTAGTTTGTCTCTTGTCGTATTCTTCGCTCTATGGATTTTTTCTACACCTGGAAGTTCAACATTCAATGCCAAGGCAAGTGCATAACACTCATTCTTCACAATTTGGTTTTTACAACATTTCTTACTGAACTATACCCTCTGTCTATGTAGGATACAAGTTCAGTAAACTCCACTATAAAGGAGGAGCTGAAGGTTGCAGTTAATCAAACCATTTCGGCTGATTCTGCTACGTGGGAAAACCATGGGTGGTTCTACATTGCAGTGAGGATTGCCATGTTCCTTTGGGTAAATTCGTGTTTCTCTACTTCTACGAATTTCAGATTTTCTTTTGAGCTGTAATCTCTAATAATTGCCTTGTTTTTTTTTTTATTTTATTTTTATAAATATGTACAGGTTGCTCTGCTTAATCTTATAACTATCTCCTCGACATGGGCGAGAGTGATTGACGTGATGGATAGTGAGGTTTGTGCGATCACCTTCCTGCTTAGTAGCTAGTGTCTTCAACTATTTAATATTTTCCTAAGGGCCTTGATTATGTGCACAATAACTCTCTTGAATTCAGTCAGGTTCAAGATTGTTCGGATTTATTGGAGCTGGTGCTACACTGGGTCAGCTCTTCGGTTCGCTGTTTGCCACAGGGATGGCTTGGTTAGGCCCATGTATGTTTCCTCTTTATTGCATCTCTTTCTCTTTTTCTCCTTGCCTTATGTTTTATGACTTCGAGTTTGGTTCATATAGATTTGCTTCTTGTTGCTGCAATCTTGATGGAATTTGCCGCACAGTCTTCAAGAGGAATTAACAAGGACATCCCCGAGCATTCTGAAGAACTATCTCCCATCAGGTCTGATTCATGCCTTGTCATATTCATATTGTTTTCTTCATATACACCTGTCGTAAACAACTGTATTTCTATTGGAAAAACAATACCTGGAGTCAAAATATCCTCGTCTCTGTTTTGCTTTTGCTCAATTTTGTTGTCTCTGGCTTGTAGAAGATCTGATACTGATCACATGAGCGAGAACAATGGACTACTTGGAACTAGTCTAAAAGCATCTTCACCAAGATCTCCTACTTCGACCGAAAAACCTCAGATCTGGGCTATATTGGAGGGCCTGCAGCTTATATTATCATCGTCTTATTTATTACAAGTTGCTCTGTTCCTATGGCTAAATGCAGTAGTATCATCTTTCTTCTACTTCCAGGTATGGAAACATTTGGTCTTTTTTAGACTTCAATTATTTGTTTTGCAGACTCTCTCAGAGTACTTCTTAGCCCACTAATTATAAAATGTCTTCAACGGATGATCAAATGATGATCCATGCATGTTGTGTTGAGACTTGATAATTAACGAGAGTTGGATGTAGATGTATTCATAGAAACCTTTAACAATTATTGACAATTGATGTTTACAACCGATCTTAAAGTAAGTGTCCTAACTAGTTTAGTTGGAAAAATGCATAATTAAGTTAACATGTTCAAGCTTCAAATATGTTGATCATTCATTACCTTTACATTTCGGTCTAAGATGCTTTTTTTTGTTAATTTATTTTATGAATTGTAATGTTTTTTGTTTTGCTACAACTGCAGAAAGTAACTGTTATTGCCAGTACAGTTACAAGTCCTGTTGGTAGAAGAAGATTGTTTGCACAAATCAATAGCTTTATTGCTGTTTTTATCCTCGGTGGACAACTTACTTTAACGGTATTGATTTTTTTATGCTGGGTAATAGTTATTTGGTGTTTTCTTTCAGATATCCAATGAAAAATAACATTTGATATCTTCCTCCTCTAAGATATTTTTTTCATTACCAAACTGAACTCTTGAGACTGCAATGGCTTTTCTTCTTCTTTTTTTCGTTTTTAATTATTATGAAATCACGTAGTTAGTTATTGTTTACGTATGCACTGTTTCCGGTTTAACTAATCAACTTCGAACTTACCTACTCATCTATATTTATGTCAGGGGCGCATACTTACTGTAGCTGGGGTCACTACAGCTATTTGCGCTGCACCATTTGTTGGGTTCCTTAATCTAATTGCTTTAGCCGTATGGCCCTCATGGATTACAGTTGCCATATCTGAAACTCTACGTAAGGTAACTTCTGTTTGCTGGTTCATACTCGTTTTTATCCTTTCCCTTTTACCCAATTTCTTTCAGCATTCTCACAAAATCTTTTTTCCCATCATATTTTAAGGGTTGATTTGAGTAATCTTTTCGTTACACACTCGAATGATTTTTTTTTTGTCCTTTTACCACTTCAGGTGGTTATGTACGTTGTTACCAGACCTGGAAGAGAGCTGCTTTTCACCGTTGTTACACAAGACGAAAAGTACAAAGCAAAGGTCTGAAAATACCATGCTAACTACTTCTTCTTGTATAGCAATTTCCATAGGTTAAAAGAAATTCCTTTTAGTGGTGCTATAAATTTTGTAAGAATCTTGTGAAATATAATCAACAGGTATGTATAGATGTAATTGTTCAAAGGCTAGGAGATGCCACTGCAGCTGGCATGTACAAGCTACTTTTCAGCGCTTTAGACGTCACTCCGTCAACCGTCTCCCTTTACGCATTGCCTGTACGTAAATTTTCGTTTATCATTAATATTTAATCTTACTTATTCATCCCAAGAAAAGAAAAAAAATCATTTTACTTTGCTCTGTTTATCAGGTGTGTTTCCTGTGGATAGTAACTGCATTCCACTTAGGGCGGCGACAAACACAACTTGCCAAGTTCAAAGCATCTCGAAGACCCGAAACTCAAACAAGATGACATTTTCTTTTTCTTTTTTCTTTTTTTTTCCGTAGATTTTTTCTTGATTTTGTACCATAAAATTTTACTACTTTCGGAAACAAGGGCATACCATAAAACTAATAATTTATTGTCGCACCAATGAAATCGGTGCTTTTTGTATCCAAATTCACATCCTCCGTAAAAGAAATTGGATCAGGCATCGAACTTATCAGAGATTCCTTGAAGTCTCACGAAGAGCACGAACACGATCCTGGATGAGACTTCTTTCCCACCCTGCAATATCCTCGAAAGCATTTTCAGGTAAGTTTTCAAAAGGCTCCTTCCAAGGCTCGTTTTTAGCTAAATCGTAGGTCGCTCCACGAATAGCTTTTCTGTTGGGCCCACACGGTCTCACCGAAGTCAGTGTGCTATACGCAGTACCGAGCTGCCACCCCACCAAAGGAAAAAAAACGAGCAAGCCGATCAGAAAAAAAATATGGAGATATTTACTATATATAAATAATGATTGAGATTGTCTTACATCCATATTGCAGAACCAGAACATGTAAGCAATTGCGACAGCTGGCGCCCGTCCTAAACCAGCAGTGCAGTGAACATACACTCTTCCATTGCCCTCTGAAATCGCCCATTCTAACGAAGAAACTGCTTTCGGTAATCCTCTTCTTAAGGAATCTGGATCGAAATCTTTTGCCTGAGAATATTTTTCAGCAGTTTAATTAATTCCGTAAGAAAAATATATATATATATACCCCCCATTTGATCTTTGAAAAAGATTAGCTTACAGGCCTTCTCATGTGATGAATACCGAGTTCTCTGCATCTATTTACGATTGATTTGAGATCGATTCCCCAATAATCGACATCTTTATCCTGCTGCAAGTTGAGAATATACCCCACATTCTGTTCCTCTTTTAGATGATCGATATCTTCGGCTTTCTGAGGCTGTGAGCCGACTATCAGATTTTCGGTTATCAATGTATAGTTCATCCCTAAGAGCAGCACAATTTATATAATTAGAGCATACATCAACATCTGTTGCTTTACAAGAAATTAAGATTAATTATTGTGACAATTAAATATTCAATAAACCTCCAAAGTTGATTATCTGGGGCCCCATTAAGTATTAATTAAGAGCACGTGTAATTAATCATAAACATTGGGATTAGGGGCGGATCCACTTTTCTAGCATGGAGTTCATCAGTTAAACATAATTAAGCATAATGAATAATTAATTAGTCAAAACAGAGCTAAGACTTTGACAAACCTATTGATTAAGATGATGAAATGTGTTTAAGGAAAAAGGAATTAAGGAAGAAAGTAAAAAAACAGACCGAGATCATGATGATATTCGTAAGGGTTCCTCATCATCTTCTTCATTGCTAAATTGTAATCATCCGTTGACCTCTTTGAGCTTCTAACAGCAAACCCTTGTCCCAAATTTTCACTCGAGAATTTTTTTGGGGCTTTTATGGAATTACACAGAGATGCTAAATTCTTTTGCTTTGGGGAAGAAAACAAAATCAGAGGAGCCGTTCCAAGTGGTGGTGCCACTGCGACCACCGCCGGAGAGAATAACGGGAGACAATTGCTGCCGACAACTTCCATTTTTTTCTTCTTTCTGGTGTGAATCTCTCACAAAAGTTTTTTCTTTTTTTAATTTCTGAGATATTTCGATTTTTTCTCTGGTTGGAGGTTTCTTATTTATAACGTGGCTGACTGGCTGTTACTCCTTTGTCCTTTTATTTAGGAATATTCACATTTTGGTACTCTATTTTTGATTCCTATAGTTAGGCGAGCCGAACTCGCCTATTTTGGCATACTCGAGCTCGACGAATTGAAATTTTTTGGTTCGAGCTCGAGTTCGCGTAAGCTTCTGTGAGCTCGAGCTTTAAGTAATGATATAATAATAATAATTATTATTATCATTTTATTGTATAATATATAAAAAAAATTAACTAAGAAGCTTGGGAACCTATCGAAGAACTATAATCGAACTCGAGTTAGAACTTTGTCGAACCAACTCGTAGAGTTCACGAGCCGGCTCAGCTCGTTTACCACCCATAGTTAGGGGTATGTGTGTTTATGCAATTAGAGGTAACCTCCCTTTATATCTCTGCACAATATTAAGAATCTCCATAAATGTAACTCGATTTTAGAAAATACATATAAAAAAAAAAACTGATTTTTTTTATATTAGAGCAACTCCAATGGATTTATTAAATGAGTTATCAAATCTCTTACCTACCATTTGACTTCTAAATTTTAAAAATTGTGTTCTCTAAAGGGGTTATTAAAATGGGTTTGTATTTTGATATTTCACCTCTTTGAATCTAAAAATACTTCCTGCAAATTGAGTTATCAAAAAATAACCACCTAACCAACCAATCACAAATTGACATGTGACAATTACATATAAAATTATAAAAAAAAATTCCAATTGATAATAAAATTTGATTACCATGGTTGGAGTAGATGAGTTTGAAATGTATTTTAAAATATTATCATAAATGAGCATTTGATAATCCAATTTTGATATTTAGCATTAGAGTTGCTCTTACTCGGTAAGAGAGTTACTCCCTCTGTCCCATATTATTTGTCATTTTAGATTTTCAATAAAACATTAATTGCATTATTTTCAGTTTTACCCTTAACCACTCTTAATTAATTAGTTGATAATCAATTAATGTCAAGGATATTTTAGTAATTTTATATGTTCTTTTACAATAATCTATGCACAGCTATTGATTTTCTTAATATGTGCAAAACAACAAAAAAAAAACATTTAAATTGGGACGGAGGGAGTAATAATTATAGTATAACAAATAAAGTAAAACAAGAAAATATATATTAAAACCGTAAAAAATCACAGACAATATAAAAGAAAACGAAAAAAAAAAAATTGAAATTTAAGTGACATCCCAAGAATTAAGAGATCCAAAAGTAACCCTTTTTTCTCAAAAATCCAGCCCATTAATTACATCTTTTAACCATCTTTCCTTAAATAAAATAAAATAAAATTATAAAATTAAACCGGGAACACGATTAGGGTTCCTTGAGAGAAAGAGAGAGAGAGAGAGAGAGAGAGGCAGACGGGTGTTGTGAATCCGGCGGCGGCGGCGGCGGCGAGATGAAGCATCGGAAAATAGAATCGCAAAAGAAGGTGTGGAAGTTTATGCGTCTGATGGGTAAGAAGAAGGATAAAAATAGGAAAGCAAAAATGAGATACCCGCCATCGCCGCCGCCAGGTACCCTTCGTCCTCTACCCGTCATCTATAACATTAACGGAGATCCGGACGACAGCGTTCCTTACACCTTCAAACTTGTCCAAAAAATTGCCCGATTCGCTATGCGTATTTACAACAGAACTCATGTATGTATATTTCAATTACGTAACTAATTAATTGATTGATGACGACAAATACTGATATTAATACTAATGAATGTGTCGTCCATGCATGCATGTGCAGTTGGATGATTACGAATTTGTGGAGCCGTTGTACGCAATTGCACGAGGATTCGCAGGTTATATGGTAACTCTGTTCTTTACAGCTAAGCCTCTGGAACCTCCTGCTGATGGATTAGTTCACGAGTATCCCATCATCTTTCAAACTGATGTTAACTTGGTTCATCATTATGTCGACTATGTTCGACTTATCCCTCCTGCTGACCTCCCTCTATATCACGAGTAATTTTTTTTTTCTTTTTTTTTCTTTTTTATAAATAATTTTACTCTTCATATTAATTCATATAATAATATGAACTAGGTTTTTGACGAAAGAGATGATAGAGTTGGCGGCTTCTAATTGTGAATCCGGCGCGCGCGACTGAGGATCGGTATGTCTAATACCTTGCCATGGTTAATCCATTTTTCGTTTCGCTTTTCTTCAGAATGTTTTTTTTTGCTTAGTGAGAATATATCTATCTATCTGCATGCTGAGGAGACTTGGGACTCAGTTCATTCTACTTCATTATGAAATATCGCGTGAGTGCAAAGATTCACTAGTAGAAATTTTGCTTATTACTATGAAATTTTGTTGCTACGGTAAAAAAACATAATAAAAGGTATTTTTACCACGGAACAATTTTAAAGTTCTAGTAAATACTAGGATTTACCATAGTACTGCCATTTACTGTAACAAAGTTTTTGTCCCTTGTTCGTTGAAATTAAATTAATAACATCGCTCAAATAATAATTTATTCCGATCCCTGTGTTATTAGTTCGACTAAGGTAATAGGATTTTGTTAATTCCGATTGTATTAATTTGTAGAGGTTTAAGGTGGTGTTTGCAAATGATTATTTAAAAGCATAAGTTAGTGATTGTGATTTAAGTTAGTTTTAAGTGTTTATTTCTAAAAGTTGGGGGTGTTTGCAAATATTTCAGAAAATGAACTAAAATTGAAAAAGCAGGGTTAGGGGTGTTTTTAAAAAAATAGCTTAAAGCAGATTATTTTAAGAGAAGCAAAAGCAAAAGTTGATTTTGCAAACACATAAAAACAGATTATAAGCAAAAAAAACTGCATAATCACTTTCAAAAAGCATTTGCAAACACCACCTAAATGTACGAGCGATGACCATTTTCTCCTACAAATTCAATAAAAGCCTTTCTAACTAGATAGAAAAGCCCAGATTCGTTAATGTTGTTGGGCTAGTCATAGTGTTATTGTAGGGCCTCCAATCCAAAATGGATTTCTTTTACTTCTTTTCTATTTTTTAAAAATTAACCAAAAATAAAATAAATCAATAATCAGTAGTTTTACTGCGAAGTAAAAGGGTGGAGTTGATGTGAAAGAGCCATAACTCTATTAAATATGTTTCCACCAATTCAATATTAAATAGCCTTTAATATTTCCTACCTACATCACACATATGTGGTTGAATAGTGGGATATATATATTGATTATTCTGTCACACCTCCCGGATTATTAATCCATCATCATGAATTTCATAATCCCTATTCCCCTAATAATCATTTGATACCACTCAAATAAAACAAATTAAAAAAAATAAATAAATACCAAAAATACCCTTATAAAATAAAATATTATACCCCCTCTTTAGCACCACTATTAATATTATTATTATTATTATTATTATTATTATTATTATTGAATAATTGATGTACCCAATCCCACAAATGCAAGACAATGTAAGTACCAATCCCACCAATCAAACCATAGGCAATCGAATAAGTCAACGGCATGAGAATCAGGGTTACGAACGCCGGAATCGCCTGCCGCATATCGCCCCACTCCACCTCCACCACCGCCTTCATCATCATCACACCCACCAGTATCAGCGGCGGCCCCACCGCCCACGCCGGTATCGACGCCAGCAGCGGCGTGAAGAAGAACGCCATCATGAAGTACCCCGCCACGGTCAACGCGGTCAACCCCGTCCTCCCCCCCTCCCTTATCCCCGTCGACGACTCTATGAACACCGTCACCGGCGACGTGCCCAGCAGGGAACCCACCACGATCGCCGACGCGTCCGACATGAACGCGAAGTACTGCCCCTCGAAGTCGCCGTCGGCGCCCGTGAATCCGGCGAAGCTCGCCATGGAGTACAGGGTTCCGGTGGTGTCCAGTATGTCGACGTATAGGAATGTCACCAGCGCCTCCCAGAAGTGGGGTTCTCCGATGCTCTTGAAGCTCAGAGCTCCGGCGGTGCTCTCGATCTTGTGGATATCCACCACTTTCTTGAAATACTCGTACGCGGAGTCGCCGGCGGGGGTGTTCGGAAACGCCGTCACCTTGGTGTTTCTGAACCAGGAAACCGCCGTCACAAACACGATCCCGTAAATCATGGCCCCCTTCACATTTTTCACCAAGCAGTAAGCGATGATAACAAACCCTACTATGCCGAGCCAGAGAGTGGCGCTCTCCATCCGTCCATGCAAGCAGAGGATTTCGCCGGAAACAGAGCCGCCGGGGATCAGCATAAGTGTGCCGTTAGCTGACGTCATCACCGGAGCCACCGCCGCCCTGGCGGAGCTGGGGCAGCCGCCGAGTGTGACTAAGGTGGAGGAACTGTAACCGATGAGTCCGAGACCTTGATTGCTCTGCAATCCGATGAACGCGAGGAATAATCCGATGCCGGCGGAGGAAGAAATTCTGACGGGCTTGGGGACTAATTTGGCGAGCTTGGCGCGGAGGCCGACGGCGGAGATGAGTAGAAAGATTAGACCTTCCAAGAAAATGGCGGCAAGTGCGCTTTGATAAGAGATGTTTCCCGATCCGTGAAATCCGACGACTGTGTATGCGAAATACGCGTTGGTTCCCATACCCGGTGCTAGTGCTAGCGGCAGGTTCGCCAAAACCCCCATGATTGAGCAGCCGATGAGGGAGGCGGCGACGGTGGCGACGATCAGGTCTTTTCGGGTTTTTTCCAGGCAGGCGGCGTAGCCGGGGTTGACCGGTTGGAATTTGCAGGAGGTGTCCGGGGGGACGAGGCGGAGGTTGGGGCGGTTCAAGCAGTCAGCGGGGGAAACTGTGGGATCGGAGCAGAGTGAGATGCAGTCGGAGACGGAGCAGGTTCCGCCGGAATCTGATAGAATGGAGGCGTTGACGGCGAGGATGTAGGCCATTGTGAGGAACGTGGCGGTGCCGGCGCGGAGCTCGGTGGTGAAGGTGGTGTTGCGTTCGCTGACCTTGAAGCGTTTCCCGACCCGGCTTTTCGCCACGTAGGAGTTCAGGCGGTTGATTGGGGACTGCGTGGCGGATGACGGCGGCGGCGGCGGTGGGTTGGATTCGATGTCCATTGCGGTTTCGGGATGGGACTGATTTTGGTTAGGTGTTTTTATATTGTTTGGTGATATGCTATTTTTTAACTTCACTTTTATTATTCTACTATTTCATTTTATTTATAATTATATTATATATTTATATATATATATATATACTTCTTTATTTCTTTCTCTTTACTACAATTATTTTGCTCTTTGTTAAACAAACCCATAATTCTTTTTTATTTATTTATTTATTTTTCCAAAGCAATTAATTAGGGGACATTGCTAAATTTATGTTTCAAATCCGTTGAAATTATTTTGTGGCAAATTTTAATTTTAATAATACAAATGCAGTAGAATTAAAACTAGCAATCTAGTAATGGGGCCCACATGTATTTGACCACAAATTTATAACCGAAGAAGAGTGTTCATATTTCATGATGTGACTTCGTTCTTCTAAATTTTAATATTAGCCTACAATTAATCATCTTGACCGTTGACTTTTGAAATTACAATCTTACCCTTGACCAACTATAAATTAATTTACATTGCTTAATATTACAAAAACCTGCATTAGTAGTAAACTATGAGGTTAAACTCATTACACAATAATTTATTTATTTTTTTACTTTTTCTAGTAACTAATTCCCAAAAAAACTAAAACACACCACCAACCAATTATATTCGTAGTTCCTCAGCTTTTTCATTCTCTTATTTCCCACTTTTGCAGAGATTTTAGAGTCACTTTAATTTTTCAATTTATTTTATATATATATATATATATATATATATGCATTACAAATTGTTGCACCTTTTCTTTTTCTTATATTAGAAGTCAAATGTCTATATATTAGGGTTGACTTTCTTAAAAGAAATTGTAGGTCGAATTATTTTGTAACTCTAGTGGTCGAAATCTGAACACAAACAACACGTGCTGAATTTTGCTTTCTCATGATTTAGGTCAAAAGTTGAAACTTAGATTTATGTCACAATTTTTGTGTAATGTGAGTCTGACCTGTCTTAATTTGACATTATAGTTCAAATTTCACATGCAATATAATCTCTCTTTTTTTTTTTTAATTAAAACTATTTCAGTAAGTCAAAAAATTAATTAACTAGGTCTAGGAGCCCATAACTTCTTTTTTTTAATCATAATTTAAGCTAACAATTCAACCTAATCGATTATATGTAGCACTAGCACTAGTGGTTACAAGCTAAAGATAAATAATTTTGTTGAGCAATAATTAAATACAATTATTTAATTAAATAAACTGTACCATAATCATTTAATTAGTCAAGTGATATTAATGCGACTAATCATGCTTGTTACATGAAGTTCTTAAAAAATAAAAAAGTAATTTCCTCCCACTAGGCACTAACCATCTCTCGCAAAAATAAATAACATATATTGACTTACTATTCAATTTTAATTTATGGAAATAATTCCAAATAAAAAAATATATTATGTTTTTCTTCAAAAAATGCATTATAACATCAAAATTTTTAATATTCATTTAATGTTATAAGGTGAATAAAAATCAGAAATTCAAATTCCGATAAATAAAAAAATCACGGTTTCGGAACATATTTTGTCATTCCGAATTTTCTACATTTTTTAAAAATGTAATTGAAATTAGTTTTTTTTTTTTTTTTTGGCCTACCATCAATCATTCATAGATAGAGAGGTGAAGGTGTCATTGAATCCTAACTCACTTTAAATAAAGTGAAAAGGAAATGTCTAAAGAAAATGCAGTTCAAATGATGGCACAATAAGAAGTACACATTAATTTAACAATATTTTGGAATTCTTTTGCTCTACACTTTGATGGTGTGGGGTATTTGATTTTATGAGAAGCCTTTGTGTTACTTTCACATAATATTTGGAAAAAAAAAGTAGTACTACTAATCTCTTATGCCCTCTTTTTTCACATAGTGAAAGATGATGTGATGATTGTGTACAAGTTGCAAATAAAGTTGCATCAAATAGTTCCCTTTCATAGCAAGAAATTTCATACTACTTTGCTTTGTCTAACTCTTTTTATATACTATGCTACGTCGGGTGAAATATATCGGGTAAATCTTCATTATATATAAGTACACAAACACACCCACACATCCACATGGACGTGCTATCTGATGTAGCATTTGCTGGATGTGGCATATAAAGTACCGTCTAATCCCAAATTCCAAATAACTACCACCAAATCAGCAATCAAAACCGATTTTTTTCAGAAACAAGATAAGAACTTTTTTTATGTCTCTCTATTATATTCATTTAGGTAACCTTCATAATCACCTTTTCACTTTCTTCTTTATGGGAGTTGGGATGAAAGTAATTAGTGAAAAAGAAAAAAAACTATTTCCATTAGCAAACAAGACAAATGATAAAAAGGATTCAAGTTCATAAACACAATTATAAATCAAATTATTGCCAATTAGGGTTTATATATCTATAAGGGTAAATTACATCCACTTCCCTGAGGTATGCTATAATAACTTTAAAAATCCTATAGTATTAATAATTACACTCGCCCCCTGAAACATAGTAATAAACTCTAATGGGATAGTACATTAGATATGTTATTCCGATAGAGTTTTAACGAACTATTAGTTTCAAGAAATGATGGATACAACAAATAGCTATGGGTGATTTAAGAATTATTGGGGGAACCATGTCACCCCCTAACTCTATGTTGTTTCCACCACTAGCTAAAAGTGATAGTCCATTAGAACTTTATTGGGATAAAATGCATTACACCACTAGAGTTTCTAACTATATTTCAGGGGGTGAGTGTAATTATCGAAACCACATAAACCTTAAAGTTATTTAAACATACCTCAGGAGTGTGTAATTTACCCTTTCCAAAAAGCAAATGAGTAATCAATTGTATGTCTATTGATGAAAAATGAGAATATATCTATTGATTGAAATAAAGGAATTGCATCAATAAAAATTCTTGCAAAAAGAAAATGGTATATTATGGGGATGAGGATGCTACCCTTAATCATTCAAATTATGGGTTCCCTCCAAACAAGTTACACTTTTTTTTTCTCTTTATGCCATGTGGCCACCATTAGTGATTCACAATTAATGGAAATTGAGACAAGTGGACCAAGCACACGAGGTGGCATATTGCAATAACACAAGTAATTTAGTCCATAAAACAAAAATATATATAAAATAAATAAACAAAAGGAATAATAAATTAGGGTGTTACCTAATTACCAATGATTATTAGTTAGATGCATTGCATTATGAGTTTGGAGAGTTGTGATATGAGATATGACCTTGTTTTGGATTCCTTTAGCCTTATTCATTAGTCCAACAAATGGAATAACTTCAATGATATATAAATAAAATAAGGGGAAATATGCAATCCCCCTCAAATGGAAAATATTATGAGTAAAACCCAATTGACTTTTAAGACTTTTGCAAAAACCCACATCCCAAACTTAATTAGTGAAACCCCCTCAATTAAACATAATAAGACATAAGTACCCTTATTAACAGTTTTTTATAATAAATCAAATATTTAATCACGATATCTTTCCATAACCGTTTCCCTTTATTATAGGCGGATGTAATTCTCCTTGATATACAGGCGTGATTTCAGTCGAGATTAGGTGAGAATAGAGATATCGTCGCCATTCAACCATTCTGTGTTCGTTGCCGGAGTTAAACTGTGTTTGAAGATCAGAGGTTCCGCTTTAATTTGTTGGTTTCGTAATTGTGGCGGGTTGTAGTGTGTGTATTCAGATATGTGTGTATGTGTATTTAGAACCGAAATTTCATTGTTTCTTTTTTGGGTCGTCTTAATTGGTGTAAATGAATGTTACTGATTGAAAATTTTATACCTTTTTACACAGAGTCACGTTGAGAGTCACGTTGTGACTACTCTGCAAATCTTTTGTTCGTTTTGTGTTAATTGATTGTAATTTTATTTTAATTTATTTTTTTGCGTTACTTGATATGTTAGTGTAAGTTTCAATGTGTTTGTTGTGGTTGAATTGAATTCACATGATATCATGTGATTTGTATTTACAGGTAGTGCAGATTTATTCATCAGAAGTAATCACATAGTAGTCACATAGTAGTCATATAGTATTCTGTGACGCTTTCTTCTTCATTTCAGAAACCAGATTCGAATGTGACTACGCAACTCAACTTCACTGGTTTATCACTACCGAAACACAGCTACTACAGAATACGACTATTAATGGGTAAAGTGTGTGGACGATTTTGTATCAAATATCTTCGATTTTGGAATGTGACTGCAGATTGGAAGAGAGGGTTTCGATTTTTTTTGCCGGTTTTTGATTTGGGGGAAAACCAAATCTCTGTATGTTATTCAAGACGATGCGGTTGTTTTTTATTTATTTATTTTAGTTAGGAGCAGTTTTATTAGGAAAAGTAAATAATTAAACCTAATTAGGAGGATTAGGTGCCTAATTATTAGGGATTTGAAAATATTAGATAAATATAAAAAAATAAACGTGACTTACTAGAGGGGTAAAAATGGAATTAAATATTCTAGAGGGTTTTCACAAAGAAAGAATTATGGTATGGACATATCACTAGTTTTTATCTATAAGAGGGGTGTATTGCTAATGACCCCATAAAATAAATAAAGTTTTAAGAGCAACTCCAATGGGAGATATCAAAATGGAGCATTAAATATTCATTTGATACTTAATATAATACTTTGATACTTAAACTCAACATAGTTAGTTGCTACCTTTGCTTTCAGTCTACTACAATGCAATCCACCGTACGTAAGCTGAACGATCAAGATCAACTTTCGACAAGTAGTTATTTGATGCTCAACCTATTGGATCCAACGACCATGATTAATTTATTTTAATTATAACAAATTTATGATCAATTTAGGATACACTAATTTAAAAGTACATATTGAAGGGTATCAAACAAACACCAATGTTGATAAGTTAGAACTTGATTCACCCACAATCAATCAAGGTGGTGTTAGTGTTCAAGCGACACGCATTTTAAATCCTAAGATGTCGGAATCTATCACAAATACACCTCGAGGATATGTGTTTTAATGGAGGCCACTAATATATAATATATATATATATATATATATATATATA
>NW_012194947.1:3086993-3121844 GCF_000504015.1 Erythranthe guttata
TATATATATATATATATATATACATAAACACAAAAACACACACACACACATACATATATATATACATATATATATATATATATATATATATATATATATATATATATATATATATATATATATATATATATATATATATATATATATATATATATATATATATATATATATATATATATATATATATATATATATATATATATATATATGGCGAATGCATGCAGAATATTTATGAGCATAATTTTTATTTTATTTTTGGATATAAAGTTTTGGATATGATTGAAGCCAAGCCACAAAAATTGTATTTTTTCTTATTTTTTTTATTTTAAATGAAAAAATCGGCAGCCAACTATATACGATTTGATTTTAGAGTTAGTAATCATTTATTAATAAAATATTGTTTTTCTCTCATTAATCATATAATATTTTACAATTTGATATTTACCCACCAATGTGAGAAATGATGCAAGTGAAGGTATAAATAATAAAAGGAAGATCAAATCAAACACACACATTCTTAAAAAAGAATACATCAAACCAAAACAAATTGTCTTAAAAAAAAATTGTTACAATTTCAAATCAATAATAGGTAGGAACAAAAAACACTTGGTGAGAAAATGTCTAAAGAACTGAAACAAAATATTACAAGGCAGAAAGAATTAAGAAAAGTCAGCATCATTTTCCAATAAACAACATTAATCTTAATAATTAATTAATAATAAAGCTTAATCTTAATAACTAATTAATTAGAAAGCTGTTGCTCTCCTTGCCAAGCCCAAACAATCTCCCCAATCTTCGGTTTAATATCCCGTCTCATCAAACACCGATAATCGATCGAATCTCCACTACACTTCTTCACCTCAACTAGATGGAAAACCGGCCCGATTTCGAATATTTCGATATCGATGGATAAATTTCCATTTTTACCCTCATTAGACCCCTCTAGCCTCAAAGACCCTCGATCCTTCTTCGTCATTTTCAGCCCTACATTCGCACCAATCTCCTCGAATTTCGACAAAATCGTACAAGGCGATTTTACAGAAGTGAACTGAAATTCATCCTTCTCATCGTTGCTCACAAACAAACCAGACAAGTCGAATCCAGCCGAGAGAGATATAATATCGAACGCATTTAGGTTACTCGGTTTTGCCAACTCCATCTTCGTTTCGACAACGTTGACGACCTCGGAAGGTTCCGGAAGCTTCTCCACGTCTAGTACTCCCACTTTCTTGGAGGTGTTCAAACCCTTTCGAAACCAAGGATTTTCCATAATTCTCGCAATCGAAATCCTAGATTTCGGATTAGGATCAAGAATCCTCGAAAGTAGCCTCTTCACTTCGGGCGGGAACCAATTAGGGCATTTGTACTCGCCCCTCGAAATCTTCCTATACATTTCCATAAGATTTGAATCGTGAAACGGAAGATAACCCGCTAGCAAAACGAATAGTATAACCCCACAAGACCAAATATCAGCCTTCGCCCCGTCATACCCTCGTCTGCTTATAACCTCCGGTGCAACATATGCAGGGGTCCCACATGTCGTGTGTAATAAACCATCCTGTCTCTTCGACTCTGAAAAAGCACTAAGACCGAAATCCGAAACCTTCAAAACCCCGTATTCATCCAAGAGAAGATTTTCGGGTTTCAAATCACGGTGATAAACTCCCCTCGCATGGCAGAAGCTAATAGCCGAAATCAATTGCTGGAAATATTTTCTTGCAACGTCTTCCTTAAGCCTTCCCTTTGCAACTTTGTGGAAAAGCTCGCCCCCTTTGGCATATTCCATTACAAAGTAAATCTTGGTCTTTGTGGCCATGACTTCGTGGAGGTTCACTACGTTTTGGTGTTTGATCAAACTCATAACGGATATTTCCCGCTTGGTTTGATCGATTAGCCCGACTTTTACTACCTTCTCCTTATCGATAACCTTGAGAGCCACACCCTCTCCGGTTTTAAGGTTCCTACCATAGTATACTTTGCCGAAAGTGCCTTGTCCTAATAATCTCCCAACTTCGTACTTTTGCATCAATACTTTCTCCTTCGTCTCCATTTTTTTAAGGCACGAAACCTTGCTATATGCTAGCACTAGTTTCGTGTCCTTTGTTAGCTGTGATAAAATTAGAAAGATTGAGTCTTTATGAATAAAGAACTCAACCCTTTTACGAGGTCGTGCGGAATTGGAGAGAGTTGACGTGTTGCCCCATTTTGCTTGCGGATGCAAAATTCGATTTTGCCGTTGATATATTCATCACGCCTGTCATTTTCGACGGCGAATACGATTGGTCCAGACTGAGGCACGATCCCGTGGACAGTGACGAAGGAAGCCTCAGCGATGGAATACATCTTTCCGCATTCCCAGGCACTTGGATATCAACCCAAAGATATCGGTGATTCTGAAATTTAAACAGATCAAAAGTTAGATACATACACATATATTATATATAACTATCGATTAATAAGCAAGATTTGTCTCGTCAACAAAATCGAGCGATCGATTACTCAGGCTACAAAGGATCTTGCTTAGACAAATAGCTGGGATGCATCTTTCTATTTTGATCCACAAACAATGTAAAAGACGACAGCCATGTTTTCGATCCTCCGTATAAGCATCAATCAAGATTCATAGACACAAATCGAACAATTAATCGCAAGGGAGAGAACAAAATCTCAGGTGGCAACAAAAAAAAAGTTATTTTAAATTTTTGCCTGATCTATTACAATTTAGATAGAGGCTATCATCCATTTTTGAGATCCAGCCTCAAATTAATCAGATTTTTGCAACAAGGACCCTATAAACAATATCACACATTCCAAAAGCCCATAAAATATATTAACCAGACATAATATATATCACAAGGGGCTACAGAGCATATAAATATGCAAGCTTTTCAAGAATCAAAATCCAAATTTAAAAAAAAAATTGCCATGAGAAAACAGAAGCCCTTGTTAATTTCAGACAGTAAAATGACAAGAAATAAAACAAAACCTCAAAAGGGATTACTACAGAAACTTTAAATAACGGAAATGGAGTTGCAGAAAAAAATTAAAAAAATAAATAAAAATCAAACCTTTGGTGAAGGGGAAGAAGAACTTCGTTTGGATCCAAAGCCTTGGGAAGAAAAAGGAGAGATGAAATGTTGAGGTAAATTAGTTGTGAGGATTTTGTGGGTGTATATGTATATTTGTCAAGACTATGAACATCTTAGCTATTTATGGAATAAATCTTACGTTATTTATTGTGTTTTTTTTTTTGTACCGTTGTTGTGTGTTCTGAGGCCTGCTATTTCGGGGTTGTTTTTCTCTGCATCGCGGATTACTGGCGTGATTCTGTACTCAAGGAACATGGACCAATAGAATTTTGACACGTGTGAGAAAACAAGCTACGGGGGGTTATTTGGATGAGAACAAAGTAATTGTGGACTAGATTGAAAGTGGACTAGTTTGAAATTTTGAAAGAGAATATCTCATTCGGATCTTATTGGTTCTCTCGCTAATATTTCCGTTATTTTTATGATCAATCATTAGAGCTCATCTTATAATTACAATTAAGCCTTTTAAATTATAGAAAATTAGGTGGAAGTCCCTAAAAAATATTTTCTATAACATGAAGGACAAGGCAATTTTATCTTTTTGCTAAAAGGCGGTATGCCGTATGGATTTGACGTTAGACTATAGTCTCTCTAACGGAATTTTATTTATGAAAGCTAACAGTAACAGTGACAGGTGATTTGCACAACTTTACTATATTAGTAAAAAAACTTTAGAGATATTTGCAAATTGCCCCTTTTAACTAATTGCCTACCCATATTGGAGGCTCAAGGCTCAAGAATTGCCTATCATGACATTATATAATCCACAATTATTTGAATAATTAGATTAGTAGTCTACATATATATTCACCCGTTTGAAATTAGTTGTATATTATATTATTAATATGAAGAAAGAAAATCAAAACAATAGTTAATGAGAAGTGGGAATTTAAAACAAAGTATATAATAGAGCCAAAAACGTCAATTTCTCTATTGACTTTGCATTTTGGTATCTAAATATTTAGAGTAGTGCATTATACACCACATAATTTAGAAAATAATTTATATGGTCCGTATACGTTTGCCGCTATATCGTGTGGCTGATGCCGAAAGTTGAAACCTTGTCCCTCCACTTGCTCTAAATAATTATTTAACCCCACACGGAAATTATATTTATTATTTATGTCCCCCAAAACTTTAAAAAGCTGGTCATTCAATAATTGTGCACAAGTTTCTATGAACGTATATGTGTATAATTAATTGCAATCAAATACTACTTTAGTTTAATCTTTTGGAAGTTGTCATAATCAGAGCGTCAAGCACACTAAATTCATGCTAATTAGTAAAGAATAAAAATGATTAGGGATTCATTTAAAATTGTATGAAGAACAGTGAAAAATGAAAATACCAAGTTTGGAACCGTTTTTATTTTGTTTTCATTGTTTCCCCAAAACAAAATGGGATTTATTACACTTTTCAAATCATTTTCTCAAAACAATTTCAAAAGTTTCTCTCTCCTTCAGACATGATGTGACTGCTACAGTAAAAAATGTCTTCACTAAAAAACAAATAAACATCACTTCACCTTTCAATTTTTTTCTTCAAAAATATCTTTTTCTAACACCTTTAAACATGATTTGATTGCTACAGTGTATTTTGTCTCATTCCAAAATACAAACAAACATTACTTTCATTCTCAAATTATTCCCCCAAAACATATTTCCTCAAAATGAAATCAAAATAAGATCCAAAACGCTTCCAAACATTGTCCAAATGTTTATCATCTCAAATTTCAAGAGTCAAGACCACGAAATCAAACAACCAACTCATTAACTTTAAGATAAAATAAAATATTATTATTATTATTATTAAATTTCAAGATTTTGTGCCCCCTTTCTGACAGATCACATAATTCCGTCCCTAAAAAAATATCCCATTGACAGGTGTAATAAACAAGCTGATGAAAAAACAATTTCATAAACAAATATTTTTGGGCACAAAATCTCCCAGAACTTAAGCTAAATTATAAAAATACTTTCACTTATCTGTAATTACCAAAATCATCCCGACATTTGTTTTCGTCTTACACCGGCCCCATTATGGTGTGATTTTTTAGTCGAGGGAATATTCCCCAAAAAATGATTCTACCCTTACAAATGTCGATGAGGATTTTGGTAATCACACCACAAGGGGGGTCGGTATAAGAAGAAAACAAACACCGATGACAGACGATGGTGTTTTTCATAATTTAGCCTAAGTTCAAGGAGATTTTCGTAATTTACCAATAATTTTTTTATTATATATACTGCTCTTATCTTCTCAGAAAAAGAAAATAGTATTTACAGATTGTAAAGCTGCTAGACAGTAGTACATGCAATTTCAGAGATTGAAGGGTCATTTCATTATTCTTTCATTACCACACTACATAATAATATTATACGTATCATTAAACAAATTTTAATCTTCTAATTTTCGTTATATACAATTAATAATATACGGTTTCAAAAAAGAAAAAAGAAACTATACATACATGTCAGATTAACAATAACATGACAGTACAATCTGTATACACATAAATGTTAAAAAAAACATTTCTTGATAAATCCCAAAAAATATATATAAGAACTATGAGCCCTTAATTACAACAAATGTACATATGCAAGATTTGATGAGGTGTCAAATCAGAAAATGGTGTCGATAGTGAGTTTTCTCCTCGAGGGTGTTTTCTCTTCTACTTGTTTTTCCAATTCCATAAAAGTCGAACCCTTGTGTGCAAACAACCTCCGTAGATTGATGACCGAAAGCTCGTTAAAACTGCCCACTGCCAGGTCAGCCTGCCCTAGATCATACCTGCATTTTTGAACTATTTCATTTATATATATTCACACATGAATAAAAATGCTGAGATGAGAAAAGTAAAATCGAGTGAAACGTACGCTGGATGGGCACCAATCAGAGCTACAGCCATCATCGTACAATTGTGTGCTGCGGTAATTCCCCTCGGGTCGTCTTCAAATACCACGCACTTTGAGGGTTTTCTGTCCAACTGTAAAAAACAAATTCAAAAGCCGATTAACTTATGCTAATTAAGAAAAAAAGGGTTTCGTTTATTTTACCATCGTATATTTCTTCACGTAAATATTCCCAATTTTCTTTGCATTGAACATACCTTTACAGCAGCTGAAAGGAATCTATGGGCTATGGATTCCATTCCGTCTTCCTCAGACACAATGGCCTGCAATTTCGAAAAAAGAGATAATTTTAACTATCTTCATAAAGATTCGTAGTTTGTATATATATATTGTGTGTGTGTGTGTGTGGTTGTGAGAGAGAGAGAGAGACCTGAAAAAACTTCTTGAGTCCCATTCGATCTAAAGTCTCAACCATGTTTTTGCGGCCAAGACTCGAAACAACTGCACAAGGGATTCGAGATGTAGCTACAGCATCTAACCATTCTCTTACCCCTTCTATCGGTTCCGACACCTACAGAATAAAAGGAAATTATACATATATATAGAGAGAGAATATTCATCGCTGCATCCGTCTAAGACAAGCAAACATGCACAAATAAATATATTGAAACAACTTACATCGACAAGATTGTCGTAATATAACTGAGAGATCCTCGATTTCAGTCTATCTATATCATCTTCAGCCTTCCCCCAGCGCAGCACCTGAGAAATTTTGTCAAAAGTTAAGCTGTTCTTATTTATATAAAAGTATACTCGAGAACCATTTATTAATATCTTGTTTATATATATATATATATATATATATATATATATATATATATATATATATATATATATATATATATATATATATATATATAGAGAGAGAGAGAGAGAGAGAGAGAGACACACACATTAGGTCTTAATAAAATACACGTGTCTGGAAAAAAACCGTGCAAGAAATGTAAATCATGTTGGATTACGAACCTTGTGCAAGACATGTTCAACATCGCCATATAGTAAAAATCTTTTCAAACTGACACCTCTGGGAATCTCCTTTCCTGCGCAGTAATTACTATTTAGTCGTAACAAGTAGTAATCTCCGAGGCACTAGAGTTATTTCGTTTATCCCATTGAATTAAAAATTACATTTTCTATTTCATCGAATTAAAAGATTGTTCAATGAAGTAAATGAACAGAAACCAAAAGTGGGAATGCTGCAGACCTTCTTCAGATGCAAGTTGTTCCCATGCACGCAACTTTAAAGCTCGAGTATCTGCCTGCAACACAATTAAAGAACAGAAAACTTAGTAATCGTTATTTTGGTAAAGACAAAATATACTACTTGAGGGAATCTTTTGCATTAATTATTAATAAAATATACATATTTGAGGGATGAAAAAAAACCGAAACCCTTTATGCTTTATCTAATCTATTATCTTAACAATTAATTTTTTCATATATAACGACAAGGACACCCAACCATGTGATGAAGGAGTACGAAATCAATCTGCAGTTTTGGTTATCTTAGATTACTTAGTACACAAGAGAGCCTGAAACCTTTCAGGGTATAACTGACGGCTTTCTTGAATAATTGCAATTAAACGAATATACATTTACTCAGCCAAAATATGATCATAAAGTCCGCCACTAAAGCGCACTCGTCTTAAAAGCCCATTTTTTTGAAACGCTATTGTAGACAATATCTAAATGAGAAACTACGTGACGACCAAAAAAGTGTTATGAAATACAGAGCTCGCTTTCCATATGAAAATGGATATTTTGTATGTAGCTACGGACTTCATCCATATGAAAAGGGATATTTCGTCAGTTAACAAGTTACATATGAATTATGATGTCTTTATGCTCTTTAAAACGAGAATTCTACACCTGAATAAGTTCCCAAATTAAAATAAGATTCTTCACCGGCATAATTTTGCTATCATATATCACGACTTTTGCTCATCTCAAAGATGTAACGCAATATCTGTTTTCGGTATCATACGAATGGCGAATTAAACAGTTTGTGGCATAGCAAACAATTAATATTAAAATTCAAGAAATTACCACGACGTTATCCCAAGAGAAGATAAGGCCATAGGCCTCATCTGGCTTCATTGCGTAGCGAATTCTTTGCAGAAACCCTTCTTGCATTCTGTCATTTAAAAAATCCTAACAAAAAAACCACCAAACAAACAAAACAACTATAAATCCTCACTACAAGATTTAAAAACCGGATACAACTGGAGTTTCACGAAAAGCGAAATCGAAAAACGAAAGGCTTACCACATCAACTTTAAGTGGACCTTCTGGTCTAAAAGTTTCGAAACCTTCCCCATATTCAGCTCCAATTACCTGGAAAACAAATCAATCAAATTAAGTTCCATTAAATTACATATACCGCCAATTTCGTATGATAATAAATACCAGGAATTAATTCAATGAAAATGAAAATAGAGCACCTCTTGGGTGAAAATTTTGTCGGGTAAATTGGGGAACCCGTTAAGCTGCCCATTTTCATCCGACCCGAAAGCGTTCCTTATTAATACAGATTTATTATTATTATTATTATTATTCCGGTGGTGTTGCAGTGAGCTTGAGCGTTTAAACCTCTGTTCGTTGCAGATAAACCAAAGGGGGTTTAACAAGGCGAATAATCAATCAATAAATCAATAACAAATACACAATAGAGAAAGAGATGGTACTGGAAGCAGAATTCGTACCGTGAATATTATTCTGGATGAGAGATGAGAAGGAAACGTCGTCGTATTGAGCGGAAGTAGAGAGGAGCTTCTCAGGTTTAAAGCGTTCTCCATTTTTAAGGGTTCACGAGCTCTGGAAATCTCGTCGAGTAAAGAAGCTCTTTTTATGTGGGTTTTGGTTTGGGCTTTTTTTTTTTTTTTTTTATTTATTATTATTTATTAATTATTAAATTCTTTTATTGGTAAGAATAATTGCTGAATTAGTATGCATTTAATTGTATTAAATAGTTTAATTTATAAATAATTTGGGGTTAGCAAAAATAAATAGATGTGTGACTATGGGAAGAGGGTATTTTTATTAAATTAGACTATAAAAACAAATAAATGAAAGTTTCGGATAATTCAACTTCGTACAATAGGACATCCACGTGTGTTTCTTGATTATTATCCTTCATAACTATCTCAAACCTACAATCGACATTTAAAAATGAAGGAATTGGCATCATATTAATTAGTTTATTATTTAATTATTTATTTAGTTATTAATTAATTAGTATAGTTTATATAAGTTATAGAGTCACGTAAAGACCGTTTAGTTAGGAAGATTAGCCAACATTAACTAAATACTGAGATTTAATTTGGTGTTTGTTACCCCTGTTATTTTCTCGGTCGACTCGTTAAAATAATTTTGTCATTACGTATAATGTCTAATTGGGAGATAACTAATTGGACATTGTGATGTTCAATAAAATTAGTGTGATGTAATTAATTACGATAATGACAAAGTCTTTCTAAGTTTCATCTAATTATCACAATGACATATTGAATTATTTAAAAAAAAATTAGTATAAAACAAATAAAAAATTCGAAAAAAGTTAAACAAAATAAGTAAAAAAAACAAAAAAAAAAAATTAAAATATATATATTTTTCGAAAAAAAATCGGAAAACAAAATTCCAAAAATATGTTTTTTTCGAAAATAATAAAAAATGTATTTTCTAAAAAAAATCGAATATTTTTGAAAAATATTCTTTTCGGAAAAAAATCGAAAACTAGATTTTGTTTTTGGAAAAATTAAAAATAAAAATCAAAAAATAATTAATAGGGTAAATGGCACGTTGCCCCCAAACTATAATGCCTTTTGCACGTTACCCCCTGGACTAGAAACATTTACAAATTTTTACCTAAACTCGGAAAATGTTGCCACAATGGCCTAAATTTGCCGGAATTGTTCAATTTTCGCCGAATCACACTCACGGGCGTCGTACATGAGATTTTTAAGGGTACAATTGTCAATTTAGATCAAACTAAACCCTAGCAGACGGCTAATAACTCGAGAAGGGAAGGATCTAAATGTCGTGGGAATATCTCGAGTGGCTCGCTCAACTAGCAACTTTTATGGGATATCTAGTGAGCATAATTTACAACAGCCAGCTGGTGATGCCGAAAGGGTAAAACGGACTTTCATCAATAAGCATGTATTGTTCGGCTTTTCAATCAATTGGGCCGGGCTAAGAAGTTTCATTGGTTTGGGCCTCTTTATATTGGGCCGGCAATTAAGTTTGTTTTTAGTTGAGCTTTTCAATCAATTGGGCCGGTCTCGGAAGTTTCGGCCTTTTATTTAATGGTATTTTTTAAAAGTATAGAAAAAAAGAAAAAAAAAAAAAAAGAACAATTATTCAACAACCTAATACTCTAGTCCAGTATAGTTTAATAATTATTCTTGGAATTATAATATTCTAGTACATTATATCCACATAAGTATTTCAATCTAAATCTAAAAAATGAAAAAAATACGTATAGTTTTGCAGAGTTGGGTATTTTAAAAATAAATAAATAATCATAATACCAATGCAACGGGCCTACAAATTAGATTAGCCGAAATAACTAAAATTAATTTGGGCCTTCCATTCGGCCCGTTTTCAATATTTAGTCCACCATAATTTCTATGTTCAGAAAGACAAAAAAGAAAAAAAAAAACTTAATTAATTACATAGATAGATTCCGAAAACAAGAATCTGAACATCACAAATCTTGCCCAAAATTCTTCAAATTACCTTTTAATATCCCATATATATTTAAATTAATTACAATTAGCCAAAATGACTTGCCTCCAAGTATCTCTGCAACAAAGAATAACCACTCTTCTCCTATCTTTTAAGGAGCTTTCTTAGTTAACCAACTCGGCCGAAACCTACACACAAATACGCATAGTTTTAATTAAACCAAATTAAATACCAAGATCTATATTAAACACTACTTAGCTTTAAATCGAGAAAAAACCGAGAACAGGGAAAGTGCATACGGATCTTCGGAGTCGAAGGTCCAGTGTGATCCAGATAGGGAGAACCCGATTCCATCAAAGCTTTCAGAACCATAATATAAATCGCAGCCCTCGTAATTCTGCAATTAAATTCAAACACCATTTGATTCAATACAATAAAAGTATAAAACCTATGTCAAACTACAGTTGGAGTTATTAGCAGATCGAAATAAGAAGAATGTGAGAGAAATGATGAAACCTCTTCAAGATTTCCAGCCTCAGCTGAATCGGCCTCGTCATCAATCTACATTACAACAATCTCATTACCACCGTTTGTAAAAAAAAGCCTTGCTTTTTTGTAGTAAGTTCGAACATGCATGGAGTTGTCACTTTTGTTGATAAAATCTTGAAAAGTTGAAATTTTTAAAACGGAATTAATGTTATAACATTAAATATTACCCATTGAATCTCTTGTTCCTCTTTGTGCAACAGCTTCTCATAAGCTGAGTTCACTTTATCTGCTTGAACGACAAAAGGTTGCCTCTCCTGCGAAACACCACAACTCAATAATCAACAACTATAAGTAGATAGAAATTTCAAGAATTAAATCCATGCAATACGATACCTCAACCGACATGTTCTTCCATGTCTCGAATCCCTTCTTATCTATCTCAACTTCATTTTCATCTTTGCACGTCTTCGTAAATTCTTCCCTATTAAAAACCCAAAATTACGGTAGAATAATCGATTGTCACCTAAACAAATCAAGAAAATAGTTCGACTGGCTAAGTGCATTTCAAGTCGATCTAAGGATTCACTTGCGAGTTCTCGTTTTCGATAATATTAATAACATGAGGACTTTGTTAATAATTAGAGTAGACACAAACATGGTGAATACATTAATTAAATTCAAACCCATTCACTTAATCTATAACTACCAGCTTCAATAACTAGTGGTTCATGATGCAAATAAGTAAACATGCTCACAAAACCCCCAAAAAATTAATTAATGAAAAAAATAAAAATAATTAAACATACATGAAAAAATGAAAAGCCGATCGGGGCTGATCCTGAATACTCTGCTCAGTGACGTCACCATTCTCCAATGGAATTTTCAGTTTTTTTCTCGCCTTCTTTTTGAATTCACACTCGTGCATATCACCCAAAGCAATAGGTACTGAAATCCCACAACTCCCACTGCAAATCAAAAAAGAAAAAAATCGAATCGCATTTCTATAATCGTGATATAAACAGAAAATACGACGAACGTGTTAAAAATTACGAAGAGAGAGAGAGAGAGAAGAAATTAATGGAAAGGGGAGAAAACCATTTATGGAAGGCGCTGCCGTCGGGACCACGGTGGATTGCGTGGACCCGCTTCCGCCGGTGCGCCATTGAAGCTTGAAAGCTACTACGCCTTTAAAGAAGCGATTGAGTTTTCAATTTGGGAATTAATTTTCATTTATTATAGCGGATTGCGCCTGCGCATTTTTTTAACGTGCGCCTTTTGGCGCATTTTTTAATGCTGGGCTCTCTAGGGTGCTAGGGTGTACGGGGCTCATTTTAGCAAGGAGGATAAATAGCGCTGGCGGGGGTTTTTCAATTAATTAAAATGTGAAACTTTTTTTCCCGCGAGTGACTCAAAAGGTTGAGAAAAAGCGCACTAGGCCTGTCAAGACGGGACACGTGTCTCCGTTTATGGAATGTGGGAACACCACTTTAAGATTTGTTCGATGCTACACCCGGTGAAAAACACCGGGTGGGTATTCTGCTGCCACGTGTCTCTTTTTTGTATTTTATAATAGATTCCTCGCTAGAGTTTACCTTTAGGGGTTTTAGAAAAATAAAAAAAAAAACACGTGGTAGCAGAAGACCCACCCGGTGTTTTTCACCCGGTGTAGCATCGAAGGAACCCCACTTTAACTGCACACGTCAGATGGCCGCCAAAAACACCTCCGTAATTTCCAAGTACCGAAATTACCCTTCATTGGGGAAGAAATCAAATACTGATAGAGGGGTAGTCTGGGTAATTCCATTTGAGTTGACGTGGAAGGTTTGACGTGTAAAATTGTAATCGAAGATGATGTATCGTAAGTAGGCCTAAGAAAAGAAAATTAATGAGGGTTAATCGGTTGCTTAGTTTAGCCAAATCCTAGGATTCTTCGACCCATCAAAATCAATAGATACCAAGAAAATGACGTCATTAATTCAAATAATTATAATAAACTAAGAAATAATAATAATAAAAATATAATTAAATATCGTTTGGGTTTAACCCAATTTAAGCTGGGCTACTCTAAATTGGGCTTTTGGATTAATTGGGCCTTCTTAACTAGTTAAAAGCCCAACATAATACAGTTAACAAAAGAGCATTTTTATCTTCCATTAACTGAAATAACTAACTCAGCCAGCAATATATATAACAACTCCACACAAATGAAATCATTACAAAGCAACCAACAATTAGAAGAAAAAATATAGAGTAAATCAGAATCTAATTTGACCCTATTCGATTTGAGCTTTTTTCTTGCTCGACTTAGTCGGAATCGGAACTCGGATGAACCCAAATTTCTTCCTCTGTATAAAGTACCGCTTTTCGACTTTCATTTCCGATGGCGGATTCGTAATAATAACAGGATGTAATAAAACTCCACTCTTTTCTTGCAGCATTTGGCTCAAAGAAACACGCTCCCTCTCCGAACAATCGTCCACGTCTCTCTCCGATTTAGTACTCAGAATGTCCGATGATTTCTCAAAATTCGATTTGAATAAAACCTCGTTTTCAGATTCTTTGTCTTCTGTTACGGGCTCCTCAAATTTCTCAAGAATAGGCATTTCAAGATAATGGGCTTCATTTGCTTTCTGAGTAAGAGCTTTGTACTCTTGCAACGAAAGAGTTGTTTCGTCGGGAATATTTTTGAAACGACCCCCTTTTTTAGCAAGGGAAATAGCTTCAACCGCTTTAGCCGCCTCCTCGATTTTCTTGGCTGCGTTTAACCTCAATTCCGCCATTAAAATACTGTTCTTTGTACTTTCGATGTCTTTGATCGCCTTCATCACCTCGTATCTAGAAGCTTCCGTCATCTTCTTGAACTGCTCAGCCTCAAAATTTCCTTGTATTGTTGGCATCTTACTTCTCGTTTCGGACAAAACCTTATCCTGTCGGAGTTTCTTGGTAAGAGACTCGAGTGATGATTGAACCACGGCAAGATCTACCGAAGTTCTATTAACGTTCGTCTTTGCCCGATTCAAATTGAAAAACATCGAACCGGGCCCCGCAGTTGAATTCTCGTAGGGAGCTTTGACACGGCATTGCGGCGAAATCAAATAGTTGAGTTTTAACGACTCGACGAATTTTTTAGCCGCTTCGAGTTCTTTCAAGACATGAAGTGTTTCGTGGTGTTTAATGATCAGATCCATCTCCAATTGCACTGCTTGTTCCTCCATTCTGTCCATCTCGAAAACCTCGTTTTCGTGCTGCGAGAATCGAAACTCTTAATGAGCTATATATAATGCATATTTATCATAAGGAGCAAAACAACTAATTAAAATTACATCATCATCCCTAAAATCAAGAATTTATTACATGTGTTACAGTCTTGAAGCACTTTATTAATCAAATTGTCACAGCTCGAAAATTAGAACATAGACTCAGAAAATTGTTTTTATTTTCTCTCATATGATGGTAAACGTCAAGACAGGATTTTTATTTATATGAAACATCAATCAGCTAAAAATCATGTGTGTGTGTGTGTGTGTGTGTGTGTGTGTGTGTGTGTGTGTGTGTGTGTGTGAGTGTGTATGTGTGTGTGTGTGTGTGTGAGAGAGAGAGAGAGAGAGAGAGAGAGTACTAACAGGAGGGGCGGGTAAAGGAAGCAAGTCATGAGGAATCCAGGGGCCGCTGCCGCCGAAGCGGACCGATTCGAACGGCGGCGAAGTATCGATTTCCACTCTAGGGTTTGCAATTGTCTTCTTCGTCTCTGTTTCCACCATAACTCCAAAGTGAATCAAACCTTGTTTTACGACGGATAATATACAGAAGAAGAAGCCAATCAAAAAGGGGATTGTTGTGATTGGAAATTTCAGATGATCAGCCACCATGTGATATATATATATATATATATATATATATATATATATATATATATATATATATATATATATATGACTGTTATGATTATGTTTTCAAATTTGAGGGGTAAAAAAAGGGGACCAGTTGAAAGAAGTATTTCTTCTTTGTTAGACGACGTCGTATTGTAGTGAGAAGCGTGGAAGACAAAGTTACAAGATAAAGTAATTAAAACCTTTTTGGACCATTTGATTTATTTAATTATGAGGAAAATGCAAAACATAACAAAATTTAATGAATACAAAGAAGATTGTAAAATAAATTGGATGCATCGATCGAAAATCGCAATTTCGGGAAAACCCGTTTTACATCTTCGAAGGTGAAAATCTACTTCTGAAAAATTCGTTTGCGATTTTTTCGACAATCGAAAATCGGACAATAATCAAAGAGGGGCTTTTGGAAGGGGCACTTTTCAATTGCAATTTGACTTGTTTGAGATGGTTGGTATATAAAGCGATGCTTAAAAAGGCACAAAGGCCTCTCACTAAACCACCAAGCACAATTTCACTAAAAGCAAACACTATATAAAAAGGGACCATTGAAATTAACTCACTTTGCAATTACATTATTTGAAAAACAATCAATGGCATTAGCCTTTTCCGTGATTGCAGGACTAAATATATGTCCGGCATAGATTATTTATATGCTACATTCGGTGAATGTTACATCAGGTGAATTTTTATCGTTGATTTACATGCATCAATATGAGTGCGTGTGTGTGTGTTTGAGTGCTTATGAGTGATAAAGATTTATCCAGTGCAGCATAATATTATTTCATATGCGAAAAATATATTTAGGCCTCGTTCAATTACCTATATTGGACCAGTTTAGATTAGATGGGATTGAATTAATTTTCTACTGACATGTTCGGGTCGTTAGGTTAATTCACATACTAAGTTAATTAAATTCCAGTAGTATATTGAATTTGTCCATAAAACCTCTTGATAAAAATAAATTATGGTCTTAAGGATAAATTAATTTTGCATGGATCAAGATGGGTGCTACTAAACTATTGATATAACAACATGTAGTAGCGGGACTTCAGTTTTTGCAGCGGTTGTGAATTAGGAAGAATCATATTATGTTATTAACCCTTACAATTAATCAGTAAAATCTAACAGTGGTAACCAGACGAGCTCTTAGACTTTGCAGATTCTATATATGGTGAAGTAAATTAAGTAATAGTTCTTTTCTTCTTTTAATTTACAAAAAAGTCAGAATACATGTATATAGATTATGTACGTCATTAATTATTGAAATTTTTTTACACGGTTCAAAATTCTTGTAATCATTAGGGTTATAGGGTATCATAATTAAACACTAATCATCACCTAATAGGCTCTAATGGTGCAATTAATTTGTGCCAATAGACAGCCCATTAAGCACGGTTACATATTCTTCTGACAAATCACAATTTTATGGATCCAAATTCTCGACCCATATATGTATAGGCCCACCCGTACATTCCCTTTGTTACCTTGTCGGGTCAATTTCAAATCCGTTTAGGCCCATTTGGCCTCTCGACCCGGCCCGCCAAATGTTTGTTCTCGACATTGTTCAGACATAAACTGACTTCATTTATGCAATTTTATTATAAATTTGAATTGTCCTAATCAAGATTATTAAATAATTAATTTAATCTGTCACACCCTTACATACTTGTAACATTAGTAAATATAACTGCAACTACTTTACTAGTCGCACATGTTTCATACAACCTTTAAATGCCAACAACTTATAATGGGCTTCTTTATTGCTATGGCCACAATTATTTTCGTCAATTCAATTCTATTGCATTCAAAAAAATTAATTAATACGAGGTCCCAATTCTTTTACTATAGGCAGTAACTGTAATAAATAATTACTGCTACAGAAGTCCCTAATCAATTTTTTATTTGCCTGCTAATTATAATTTGTTATTAATAGAATACGTGGAAGAAGAAGGAGATGAAAACATGTGCAGGAGTCACGTGCGTTGGGAGATTTCGCACGTGTAGTAGATGCTTTGCAGCCGTGGAATCTGGAAAGGCATATGGACGAAGGTGGGGGGGTTTCCATATAAACAAAAATTCAAAACGATAATTGGTGGGAACGACTCTCCTTTCTTATTAATAATTTTACATTACAGTTTTCCCGCTAAATATTTTATGATATTACCATTGACCAATACTATTTATTTATTTATTTTTATTTTTATTTTTGGTTGAGTTGTTCAAATAAATTGAGAGAACCCTAACCGTTTATTATTGGGTGGAGCTCCATGATTAGTGTTGGTTCAAATTGCTGTCCGAACATACACTAAACTAATTTAATTGTTGGGATGTATATATTCAAGAAAGTCAAATTATTTTTATTTGGTCCAGTCGTCGTTGACAATTTCACTTCCTATTTGTATGCATAAGACCCCATCTGGCCATTTCTACTCATTTTATTTTATTATTTTTATTAATTTATTATTTATCATTTGCTAAACTCCCATATGCAAATACTTATAATTAGTAAACATGGAAGCACATCATTAGTTACAATATATACATGTAATATAACTTGGAGACATGTTTAGAGTTGATCCCACAACACCAAATATCAGATTTTAATTTTTTATTTTTTTGTGTTTTATATATATTATTCTGAATAGCAATCAACTTGAACAACTAGCTTTAATCGAGACAAACACAAATTAAAATCGAGTAACTCGGATTTTTATGCATATTTTCGTGATGTTAACGAATCAACCTATATTAATCGAGTATTGAGTAGCTTGATTTTATTTTCAACCGCATAATTTACTATCGATGTTGTCGGTCGGGTCGGTTTTCTCAAAATATAAGTGCAACTAAAATAAAAATAAAGAAAAACACATGCTTACCTTCCTTATTTTTAGGTATCGTTGTGAAACCAACTCATATTTTGCTTACACAAACTTTCGCTAAAATCCATCGAAAATAAATTCGGGCTCATAGGGTAGTTGAGCAAGGCACAGTTATGACTTAATTACGTGAATATTCCCTTTCTCTAGCGTTTGATTTTAATGTTCAAGAGTTGCTATCTCGCGTTCTTTGTTTCGGAAAAAAAAAAAAAAAAAAAAAACCCCTCGAAATGTTCGGATAAATTTCGTAGTCATGCAATAACTCACATAAAATATCAGAATCAAGTAACTTTATTTATTTATTTATTTTTATTTTATTTTATTTTATTCATTTGAAGCTATTACTAAAAGAGTAGTACCAAGAAAAATGCACCAATTTTTGAACAATGGGTTGTTAGAATCCACTACTAACTAATAGTAACTAGTAAGTATAAATGAGGTCATTCACCAACATTTGGGGATCATCAGTTAGTTAAGGATTCTTCCAATTTAATGAGCTTCAATTTCTAGCATCACCCACTATCAAATATTTCCATCTTCATTATATACAATTCTCTCAATTTAATTTACACAAACATTCCCCATAAATGTATGCTCAATTTCTACTATTTATTTATTTATTCCTTCCTATTTCTAACAATAAATAGTTTAACTTACCTAAAAAAAAGTACACATATGTTATTGAATAATCATTAGAAAATTCATGGGATTAGTAGATGACTTGTACTCGGGGCCTTCTAAAGTGGTCCAATGTGGTTGATAATTAACAATTTGGATTGGTCGAAATTGATATATCGATTTGGAAAATCGTATATTTTGAAAGATTTGAATCGGTTAGCTTAAAAGGGCGATAAGTCCCGTCATTAGTGCTTTGTCTATATTATGACCAACTTTATTAGTGACAGTTTTAGTGGAGTAATTAATGAGTTAATCGTGTTATCTAGATAACTAAATCATGTTCTTGATGACATAAGAGTGTCAAGAATGTGAACCAACAACTTGATTGTCTTATCACTTTTTTTTTTTAATTTTGATTTTTGCATATTAATTTGATGGTCCCATCAAAATATTTATAATCATTTAAAGTGAATATTATTGTCAGTTCATAAATTACTGGAAATAAATATACTTTCGACAAGAATACCTGTATATATAGTGCTACATATTAGAGGTAAAACAAAAAGAACATATCAGATGTTAAAGCTTATCAGCTGCTCAAATAAATTCAGCCAAACGGATCCTTAATCTAATTACAATTAGAGTAGTATTTCTGCATTTCAACGATATGTTTGCATCAGTAATTACATTAAATTTCCACATTGTAAAAGAAAAAAAAAGAACTTAAAAATTAATGGCGATGGGCCACAGTATACAGCCAGTTCTCATTAATTATCCCATGCTCAACTGCAACCAAATCTATACTTAACTACTCTTTGCTCATCAAAGTTCTGAACGGTGGAGATCTACCCACGTCAACAACTATAACATCATCCATAATAAATAAATACTAATTAAAAAAGAAAAAAGTAGATGGAATTAGTAGCAACCGGCCAAAAATGTAATAAATATTTTCATTCATATGTAGTCACTAAATGCCCCTACTTAGTAATTAATTAAATAGTCACTAAATAATCTTTTATATTTAATTTTATATTAAATAAACATATTTTTTAAGGAGAAAAAAAAATCCAATTTTACGGTTCAACCCATCAAACCAGATCAAACAAAACAACGATTCGCGATTTAACAGGTTCAATCGGCGCTTCGATCCAAGTTTCAAAACATTAAGTAAAATATGTGCAACAAATTAAATCTTAAAAAAAATATTAGGAGGGAAACTAGTTTGTGTGAATTAAATGTCTTGCGGATTTTGTTCCTTCTACTTACCAAAAAACAATACTATATTGTTTAGTTCATAAAGATCACTACATTCTATGCATCTTATTGAATTTTATATTCATTTAAAAACATATATAATTTTATAATTGACTTTCGGGTCAATCCCATCTTGATATATAATTGCTGAGATCAATAATTAGTTAGTAGAGCTTCCGGGTATCTCTCTCTCTCTCTCTCTCCTTTCTCTCTCTATATTATATAATTGTTCGAACACTATACATTAATACTAGAAACCATTTTCCAACTCCATAGCTCTCTCTCTCTCTCTCTCTCTCTCTCTCTCTCTCTCTCTCTCTCTCTCTCTCTCTCTCTCTCTCTCTCTCTCTCTCTCTCTCTCTCTCTCTCTCTCTCTCTCTCTCTCTCTCTCTCACATACATAGAGAAAAAGAAAATGGAGAACGGCGGCGTAGAGCAGGACGATCAATTTCTCTCGAAGCTTCTGTCAAGGGAAAAGTGCAACACCACCACCACCACCAACAAACAGGGCCGCGAGGCGTACTCCCGGGTGCTGTACTACGGCGGCGCCGCCGGTTCAGAGCCGCACACGTGAGAGTCACACCCCGAGACGCCGAAACACGCGTACAACGACAACCCACACCCGCCGCTGACTCCGCCGCCGTCGTACATGTCAAGCCCTCGAGCAAACCCTTCGTCGCCGTCGCCGCTGCTGCTGCAGAGAAAGCAGTCCAGCAAGAATTCCAAGTTGCTTCAACACCATCTTCCCGAGGGCTCCATCGAAGAAAATCAACGCCTCGAACTCGCCGCCGGCGGGGTCATCTTCTTCTTCCTCCTCCTCTTTTTCGTCTTCTTATTCACTGCCGTCGACGCCATTTCACGCCGGGAAAGAAAATAACTTCAAAACCCGGTCGAGATCGACTGTTCGTCTGGGCATGGAGGAAGATCATGAATACGAGGAAGTGGCGGCGGCGGCGGCGGCCGGGCGGCGGAGGAATAATTCTCCGACATCAACTTTGTGCTTTGGTCCGTCTTCGAGGAGGTTCAGAGGTTATTCTTACCCGATCAAAAGTGTGAAGAAGGTTGTACTCTCCATTGTTGGACATGGAAATAATTAATTAATTAATGCTTAATTAATTAGAAACAGAAAAATAAAATAAAATTAAAAAAGTGATGTTAATTAGCTATACATATAGTTTGATTAATCCTGAGATGTAAGTGTGAATTTCAACAAGTGTATTTTGTATTAATCATGATCATGTCCTGATTTTTGTGTGTCGAAAATCCAAGAGACAAGTTAAACAAAACAATATTTCAATGTTTGATGATGATGATGATTATGATTTCTTTTAATTATTATTATTGTTGTTTATTTTTATTTTTTAATTGAGAAATAATATGCACCGACACACAAAAAGTAATTTCTTTTTGTTTCTTACCTTTTGTAAATGAATTTTATCTCATTAATTAATCAACAAGAAGATGCATGCAAACAAATTTAGTAAAAATAAAGCAGTACCGAGGCCCATCAATATATGGTCCGAATAGAAAAATAATAATATCCAAATCAATAATTAATTAAAATATGTTTGTCAATAAAAGCAATTCAGAGCATATATATATATATAGAGAGAGAGAGAGAGAGAGAGAGAGAGAGAGAGAGAGAGAGAGAGAGAGAGAGAGAAAATACATCAACATATAATTAAACTGGTATTTACATAAATCTGGAAGCTAAAAGCTTCATCCACCAGTCACTCGTCATCAATTAATCTTAATAAGTATTTAAAATACATTGATTAGTGGTTGAACATGGGCTTTCAATTATAGTAAAACAAATTATCAAAAATAAAAAAGAAAAAAAAGTATAGTAAAACAAGGTCATGAACATGGCCCAAGGAAAAACGGCCTAAGATTAGAAGCCCAACTATGTTGAAAGAGCACACGAAGAGGAAGGTCGCACCTCACAACGAATGACGACACGAGGCCATATCTCGGGGCGATGGGAAAAGCCTCGGGTCGCTGTTATTAATGAACTAGGATGTGTATTTAACCTAAAAGCCCGTTAAATACGACATACCCAAATAAAAAGAGAATTAGGTTAAAAAACCCTAATGAGGCTTAGCTTGCATATCAAGGCATGACATGTGGTACATAGGAAGTTCATAAAAATTGAAAAGACTCTTACTGCATTTTTCTACAAGAAACATACAATATATTCTTAAACACTGAACTGACTTGATCGTCGGAGCTTCTATGCTGAAAAATCCCTCCAGGTGTTGCAGGAACGACGACCGACCAAGACTCGGGCATAGTTGGAGGCTAACATCAGAGCTAAAAATATAAATATTTCTAATTTTGGAAAGTTGAAATAAACGTTTCAATTGAATGTGGACTATTGAGTTCAAATGTTTGGTCCAATGACTATGATGAGTAATACATAATTGGGCCCAAGAAAAACATTATAAATGTGTCCTATATAAACCGGCCCAAAAGATTAATAAAATTAAAAACTATATATTATAATATTTCCTAGCTCAGTTCTTGTGTGTTTTTTTTGTTAATTTGTAACCTGTTTTCAAATTATCCAACACACACGCAAACGTTTATAAATCCATACATATTTTACGTACAATGTTTACATGTATATGCGTGTGAGTACTATACATACTGTAAAATCGATTAAAGGTGAAAAATTACCCGACGTATTACAACAAATGCAACATCTACAAGACCTTTTGTTAATTGCATGATGATCTGTTAATCTTCTGAAAACTTAATAAACATAAATTAATTTAACCTTGTTCATGACATGCAGAGAGACTCTGATTAATTAATTAAGTAATTAATTGTGGTAAAATAATGATCAGCCAATTACAGCTAAGGCTTGTACTTCCCAAGACGTACCATGGTATTGAAACTTCAAGAATCCAATTTAGGGTTTCCAAATATATGAAATTAATTGTTAGATAACATAGATAAACATATACTTTTTTTTTTTTAAATCCATAATTTGTACTCATGAAACAATTTGCAGGGTAGTACTGAAAAAACTGATTAATTAGTTTTAGTAGTAGTGGGTGAACAATGGGGCGGGTTATTTGCCTTAAAATACGGGTCAAACAAGAATCCATGGCGTCATAATTTCCTTCAACTCTAAGCAAACATATATATATATATATGTATATATATATATATATATATATACACACATATATATATATATATATATACATACATACCCCTTTTCTTTATTATTCCTCCATCACCACCCACCTTGAAATAACGTTCCACATATTTAGATTTTTTTAATCTTTCTGTACGTTTCTCCCCCTTAAGAAATTAACTGTTTATGATCAATTTTTAATTAATATTATCTAAAAAATTGATTTTTTTTTTGTCCTTGTTCAGTTCTCTTCACTATGTACATACTAAATTGGATACAATTGTAAGAGATTTATTTGCTAATTAATTTAGCAAATTCTTTAATGTAGTTATACACACAAACTATATGTCTGCATATTATATATATAGATCGAAAACTCGAATTCTTGAACTTAGAATGAAGGCTAGGCTGTGAGATTTTTATATTTGAAACTTGCCATTTGGAAAAGTTTAGGTGAGATGTCCTAATTAATGAATTGTAGCAACGTGCTATATATATTTTTAGTCACTACTAAGCCACTATTAATGTAAAGATAAATATTTCATAATCTTGAAGGTGTCCCGTCGTTTTATGTGAAAATTACTGAAATTTTTTAGCCACGATTCTTCGCATTTAGCTCTCGAGAAACGACTAATAGTTAGTGAAGTAAGCACATGATTAGCAAGTAAACGCAACTGCGAAGTGATTAATTAGTTTAGACTGCATGCATACTAATCGTAGTTGAATTCACTCTTTAAATCAGATTAACCATTAATTTATGTCACTCAACCCTATTTATGAAAAAGTACAGAATCTGTGTGAGTGAAATATTAAATATACTTATGAGTAAAATCTGTTTGAGTGAAATATTAAACATTTATTTTTATGGAAAACAAGCTATATCTGAAATAGAATTAGAAATCAAAGAATGTATACTTCACTTTTTTTTTTTTTTTTTTTAAAAATCTACTTCAAAAGTCAACAACTAAAAACTCGCACGTGAGGGTTGCGTGAGAAAAAGCTGGCATTTTTATTGAGTTTTTTACTTTTAATTCCAAAGTGTACTAGTACGTGTGTGTTTGTGTCGTCATGTTTCGTCATCATAATATTAATTCCAAAAATTCTTTTTATTTTATTTATTTATTTTATTTTAATTCGGGAAGAACAATAATTGTAATAAGTGTTAATTATTGAATCCTCGTACAAGTACCAAGAAGAAGGCCACAAAATTAATTGCCTAATTGTTATAATGTAGGCAAATTAATGAAAGGAGGTCTTAATAATAATAATATAAGTTCATTTTCAGTTCTTTATCATATCTTTTTGGCAGTTTGTATATTCAAACTATTATGTACCTTCTTTTTCATCATTTTCTTGCCTTTTAAGCACTCTTAACTATCTCTCTCTCCCCCTATCTCTTTCTCTCTCATCACCATTTTATACACTACCTTCTCTCTCTCTCTCTCTCTCTCTCTCTCTCTCTCTCTCTGAAATCTTCAGCTGGCTCTCTCTCTCTCTCTCTCTCTGAAATCTTCAGCTGGCACAACTAATTATCAGATCCTAGTATGCCTGAATGTCCACAGAGAGGTATTTTGCTGATGGCATTCAAGAGCAATTAATTAATTTCAAAGGAGTACTAAATAAATAAATAAAATTCCAAAAAAAAAATAATTAATTTAATTTCTTGAGATTAATTCTGATAAAAATGTATGATTTTGGTGGTGCAGGGAGAGATTTGATGAGGAGATAGCCAAGAAGATCAAGAGAGAATCCGATAATGCCTTCCCACACCACCACCAGAATATCATGGGCGGCGGAGGTAGAAGACACATTTCCGCCGCCGCCGCCGGAACCCTAAACACCGTAACTCCGTGCGCCGCCTGTAAACTCCTGCGGCGGCGCTGCGCCCAAGAATGCCCCTTTTCTCCATACTTCTCCCCTCACGAACCCCACAAATTCGACGCCGTCCACAAAGTCTTCGGTGCCAGCAACGTATCCAAGATGCTTCTGGTAAGCCCTAATCCTCCATATATATCTATATATATATATATACATATATATATATATATATATATATATATATATATATATATATATATATATATATATATTCTCTTTCCTCTGCAATATATATATATAATGGAGTTATGCTAATCTGACATGGGGTAGTACAGGAGGTTCACGAAAGCCAAAGAGCAGATGCAGCAAACAGCCTTGTGTACGAAGCAAACGTACGGCTGAGAGACCCAGTTTACGGCTGCATGGGTGCCATTTCTGCACTGCAACACCAAATTGAATTCTTACACGCCGAATTAAACGCCGTTAGAAACGAGATTCTCAAGTACAAGCAGTATAACACCACTGAAACCAATACTTTGCTTCATTCTTCTTCTTCTTCCTCGCATATAACACTGCATCCATCTGGTGCGGTTTCTATTGCGGCTCCGCCGCCACCTACACCGCCGCCGCCGCCGCCTTCACTTCCGATCAGACCGCTGCTGTCGTCGTCTCCCATGTATAACCCAGTTACATCATCATCGTCCGGTGCTGCGGGTGGTGACTTTAGCACTGAAAATATAACCTATTTTGGGTAATTAATTAATTAATTACTTAATTTATTTGGCCTTCTAATGAATTTATTACCTAATTACGTACATTGGCAGTCACGAGGATGGCTTTAATGACTAATAAAAATACATTATTCTGTCCCTTTTTTTTTTTTTTTTTTTTTTTTTTTTTTAATTATGTCAAACCAGCTACATTTAAGCCTATATTCTATACATTTTGTACTCTTTAATTATTTATTATTTATATATCTATGTATTTAATTATTTAATAATATATTAATGAGTAAATCTCAACATCTCTCACATGGAGATGGTGACTGTATTTGGTCCAAAGTCCAGATTGCTTCTAATTGTCGCATCTCTCTTATCTCTAGACCATTTTCTACGTATTTTGACTATATTTTATGTAAATTAACATTTTATTTAAAAATTTAACTTCTCAAATTAATTTAATTTTACTGACACGAATAAAAACATGAGTTTGAATTATAACAAATATTTATGTCACTGCAATTTTTATTTATTTCTCTCAATTAAAAAAATATATATAACTAGTGATAACTAGAAATTTTATCTTCTTATGTTAAGGGTAAATTCGTTATTTGCAATTCAGTAAATGCAATTATATATTATTTTCCATTTTCTGAAATATATGATTTTATATTTACTAACTGGGCCTGGCCCATATATTCCTGTAGCCCAATTATTGCATGTTTTTCAAATTCTTCTTCCGAAATAAATATTCTCCCAATTGATGAAGCTGTGGACTTGTGGTTTAATTCATTGAAATGTATATGTACATATAAATAAATAAATATATTATTATATTTTAATGATCCGATACATTTAAGATAAAATATTGTTTTCCCGATTTACAGAAAATTTAATATCTATTTTTTGATTTGATTCTGTAGCTACCATAACATATAAAATTATTTATTACTATTTAATATTATATTTGAGAACAAAACAGAGTATGGAAATTAAATTGCATTAAATTGAAGACCATGTTTGTTTAGGAAAAACAAAAGTCGAAAAACAGAGGCAAACAAATCCAAACAGACGCTGACAGACCAAACAAACCACAACACTCTCAAACAAAACATATAATAATAAAATAAAAATAAAAAGGTTTCGAAAAAACTGAGGAAGCAGAACATCAATTAGTTGTCTCTTAATTGAGGATCCTGCAATTTTTCCTTATTTCACCATTAGATCCGGTGACGGGTTTAATATCACCCATCTTGATCATAGCTGCGGCGAAATCTGATCGGAAGGTGGCGGAATCACTGCTGTACGATCGGACAATTGAGTCGGTGCGTCCGCCGCTGCCGCTGAACAGCTGCTGGTCGGAGTGGAGTAAGCCGCGGCGGCTGATGAGGTTCTTGAAGTAGTTGTTGTCGAAGTTCGCCGGCGTCTGGACATCCAACGGGGCCAAGTTGTTGTCTCCGGCGCCGGCGGCTCTCGGGCAGTTACCCCGTCGAGTTTGCGCGAAAGAAGCGTCTAAATTTGTTTCGTTGTATATTCGAGCTCTGAAGCTTGTGCACCTTGCTTGTCCGATTGTGTGAGAACCTGCATGCATGCATGTGTTTTTTTTAATAATTATGACAAATTACGAAAATACCCCTCATATTTGGCTAATTACAATCACCCCTCAACTATGTATTATCTTACGAAAAAACCCCTCAAGAGGTAAATTTTGGGATATTAATTCGGTAAAACCGAACCGAAATTTTGGTACACCAACATTTTCATACTGTTTACCGAACTGAATATACGATTTGATTCGGTAAATAACCGAATTACATAAATTTTATGTAAAAATATTTAAAAGGAGGGGTGGATATAATTACCGAAACGAGAGGGGGGTTTTCGTAATTTGACCATACCTCATGGGGTTGGCTGTAATTTTCCCTAATAATTATATAATATATTGCAGAAATGAATTTAATTTAATTAATATGTTTATTTGAGAAAGGAAAAACCTGAAAGGACAACTAAGTCCTTGGTTGAAAGACCAAGTGAATTGAAACTTGAAATTAGGGTATTGAGATTTGAAGTAGGTGGAGGAATGCTGTTGTTTGCAGCAGCAAGGCTTGCTGTTCTTGAATCCCTTCTTCCCAATTTTACTTTCCAATCAGGCCCTCCTAGCTGCATGCATCCAATTTCCCAAACCAATTAATATATATATATATATATATATATATATATATATATATATATATATATATATATATATATATATATATATATATATATATATATATATATATATATATATATATATATATATATATATATATTTTATGTGAGGGAACTTACGATGACAACCGAGTCGCGAGAAGCGACGGCCAAGATGTCGGCGCAAGAGACAACATTAGGGCACACCTTTTCCACCGCTGATTTAATATTGTCGACGATGTTAAATCCCCTGACAGAGTTCCGATTCGGAAGGGCCGTCTTCTCCCCGGTGAATGATGATGTGTCATCCAGGAGGATTGATCCATCACATCCCTAGGCAAATAAAAAAAATACATTTTTGATTGATATAGGGTCAACTATTCATTGACTCATACAACTTAGTGTAATGTGGAATTAGTTGATACAACAGGGAATATTTATAAATTAAATGATGAGATAAATATATGAGAAATTAATAATAAGAAAATTTACGTTAACGAAGCAATCGTGGAAGAAAAGACGGAGGAGGGAGGCGCCCATGCGAGCCTCGTTTTGAATAGCAGAACGAACGACGGTTTTTACGGTGGTGAAAAGATTAGGGCAAGATTTAGAGTAATAATCAGTGGAGAGTTGAGCTGAGGAGCTTCCTATTAGGAAGACAAGTACAATTGCCAAAGTACAAAATGAAGCCATATTTAATTTGGACAAACGAAAAAAAAAAAAAACCTAAGTTATTAATTATTAGTGTAATTAAGTTCACAATTATGTGATGGGAAAAACTGTAAATATATATAGAGAAGTTGAGTATAGTTCATTATCTGGATAATTAGCCTAATTTATTGGCAGGTTGCCTAACTCGTTGACTCACATTGCATGCCAATTATTTCAACTCTTTGAAAGCACTGACCACGTTAATTAATTATATCATTTTATTTTTTTCCTTTTTCTTAATTAACTTTGATTTGATGACTAACGCTTTTAGATTAATAACTACCCTGCACGAAATTGTAGATTATTAATGATTATTTTTTGTCAAAAGAAGAGGCTCCAAAAGCTATATATGCATGCAAATAGTGAAATGATTTGGTGAGGAAATATATGAAAAGTTATAAGATTAATTTTGACTTATTGTATTAACTAACTAATTAAAACTAATTACTTTCAACTTTCTTCCACAACGAAAAGCAAAAGACCCACCCAGTAATCTTGTCACTTTTTTCTTTTTTTCTTTTTTGATAGTTATAGCTAGTAATTAATTGTGACTAGTAGTAAGTAATGTACCATAAGCATAAATTGTCAAATATCAAAAACATTATATATTTTATAATTTCATTAAAACTCACACAATTACAATCTTTTAAAGTCTTGATAAAAGTCAAATAAAGTCTAGCTTTAATACTTTCAATTAGCAATGGCATTGGTGTAGTAGGTTGAGAAGTTAAATTTCAGAGGAGGGACCCAATTGATATATTTAATTGACCCCCAAAAGAAAAGAGAAAAAAAAAAAAGGAAGAAAAGGAAAGAGCACCGGTTCCTGAAAGCAACTCACTTTATAAGGGTTCGGTGAACTACATACATACCTTATTAAATCAAATATATTTTCACATTCACCATTATTTTTTATTTGTTCGACCCTACACCCGATGATAAACACCGGGTGAGTCTTCTGCTGCCACGTGTCTCTTTTTGTATTTTATAATAGATTCCCCGCTAGGGTTTACCTTTAAGAATTTTAGAAAAATAAAAAAAAGAAACACGTGGCAGCAGAAAACCCACCCGGTATTTATCACCAGGTGTAGGGTCGAAGGAACCATTATTTTTTATTAAATTTACTCGTATCTAAACATGGCATAAATTCATTAATAAATAAATAAAAGGCAATTATCCCATTTTTTTTTTTGTTAAAACTCGTTAATTAAGCCTGCATTAAGATGGCCCAATAGGCAGTGGCCTATAATATTTGGCCCAACTAGTTTATACATAGGCTACTGATACTATAATTCTATTTCCGGGCCGTGACGGGCCGGGCCATAAGCCCACTCCCAAATTTACTATATATTACGAGTTAATAATAATTATGTAATATCCATACAATAATCGGCCTAACTATATTAAACCGAACAACACTAAAAATAATTAATCAAACTTGCAACCCCAAATGAGCCGCCGTCGGCGGCACCACGTCCAACAACAACCCTTTCCCGCCCTCCAATTGCGCCGCCCCCGCCGCCGCCTCTTTATTATTACAACCACCACCCTCAGCTGCCGACTCGACCTTGTAAACATACTTCCTCGACGCAAGCAAGAACGCCCCCAAATTCACCGCCGAAAGCAGCAGAAGGAACCCATAATAATAATCGAGGTGCGAATCGTTCACGTTCTTCCCGATCCAGCTCTTCCCGCCGTTCCTCCCGGTCACCTTATCCACCACCGTCACGAGGAAGCTGTTCAAGAAGTTCCCGACGCCGATCCCGCTCGTGAAGAACGTGGTCCCGAGGCTCTGCATGTCCTCGGGGGACTGGTCATAGAAGAACTCCAGCAACCCGATCGCGTTGAACACGTCAGCAACCCCGAGGAGCACGTACTGCGGCAGCAAGTTGAAGATGCTCATGGGGACCACCTCTCCCCCGCGCGTGATCCCGTGGGATGCGATCACGCGCATGCGCTTCACCTCCACCAGGTACGCGATCGCGATGGCGAGTATCTGGATGAGGAACCCTATCCCCAGGCGCGTGAGCATCGTGATGCCGCGTGGGTTTTGGGTTCGCCTCTGCATGAAGGGGACGAAGTAGCGGTCGTACATGGGGACGGAGATTAGCATTGAGAGGGTGACGAAGCCGCCGAGGGAGGCCGCCGGGATTTGGAAGGTGGGGCCCACGCGCCGGTCTAGGGTTGTGCCTTGTTTGACGAATAGGGTGTTGATTTGTGCCCAGATGGTGCTGGGTATTAGGGTTACCGCCCATATCATAGCCATGCCTAGGACTAGCTTTGTACCCTCCACCTGCGTCACTGTACAAGGTTGTCTTGTCGTCGTACTATTAACGTTGTCCTTTTTTATTGCCGCCGTGTCCAAAAACCTGCATGCATGTGAAATAAAATAAAATAAAATAAAATAATGATTTTTTTTAAAGTTTTGTATTGTATAATTAATTAACATATGGTATTTATATCAACATCGTGCATATATATAATATCTGACATTTGGTAGCAACTTGAATATATATATTGGAAGATATATATAAATAATGGTGGACCATTTGAAGCACTATATATAAAAATGATGAAGATATGCACATGGAATTAAAATAATATTTTGAGATATATATGATCATAATAATTGGGGGAGCCACCATTTGTGCCATTTCTATGGAGATAACCTAGTTGTCACGCATTTACTTTTCAAAATACTACTCCCTCTGTCCCTGAATAAATGTCATTTTAAGCAGATTAATTTGTCCCACATTATATGTCGTTCTCTACTTCCTATGGACTCATAATTTTTTTTCCATGTTTACCCCTAATATTTCTCCAGCGTTAATTAGGGAAGATAAATCAATTTATTATGAATAGATAGTGGAGAGGATATTTTCGTCCATATTACCATATTTTCTCCTACTTTTTAGGTGAATTAAATGCATTCTTAATATGTGTGAAAACCCTCTAAACGCCATTTATTCGGGGACAGAGGGAGTATTAATTATGTCCAATTTCAAAGAAAGAAGAATATTCAATTATGCTAATTTAGACTAAGTACTTAACACTACGTGAATAGATGCACTGCACAACACAATTTTCTGTGTCTAAATTTAGCTTCTTCTCTAGGTTATCTATTTTCAGCTTAAGCAGATTCTAAATATTCGGCTTCGAATTTAAGCAAATGATCCCTTAAATTAAACCATTCATTAAAATAAAGAGTTGACCTGAACATCGGAGAGTGATGGACCCGACGTTTCCTCGTACTAACATAATACTGTTGATCCAGCTCATAAAGCTCGGACGAATCACTCGGCACCCGAAGCTTGGCATTAGCAAAAGCCGTAGAAACGACTCTAAGAAAGTCACCGGCCGGACGGGTAGCCCTCCTCACTTTATGCCTATAAGTCGGAGTTCCCACATAGAAAATAATCAAGGAGAATATAATCCCGACCGTCGGGATTCCGTACCCTAACCCCCACCCCAAATTCTCTTGGATATAAACAAGGCCGAGCGTGGCGAACAGCGCGCCGGTGAACGCACTGAACATCCACCAATTGAAGAAGGACGCCTTGAGCTTTTTCTCGTCGGGGTTAAAATCGTCGAATTGGTCCGCGCCGAATGTCGAGATGTTGGGCTTGGTCCCGCCGGCGCCCATCGCGATCGTGTAGAGCGACGTGTAGAAGAACGCTATCTGCGTCGTGCTGGCCTTGTTGCATACGCCATTCTCGCACGTGGGCTTTAGGAATTTTATCGAAACTGCCATTGTTAGGAGCACCATTCCCTGTTTTTTTTTTTTTTGAGAAATCATTATTACAATGAAGAAACATCGATCAAATTACCCCACCGTTACTAGTTAATTAAAATATCTACCGATTAAATTATAGTTGCACCCAAAACAAAATAAAAAATATGTGGTGAACCTAATTACAGGTCATGAATAATGTTATCATATAGTGGGCATTAATAGTAAAAAGGACCCACAAAAAATTAATAAGAATCCCACTTCATCTATAAATGGCCTATTGGGTTAGGTAAACACAATATTGGCCAAACAAATGGCCTAGCTTTGATTGGTGGATTTAATTTTTATTTTCAATTTTAAAAGATAGAGATTAATAAATTAAAATCAGAATTAATTATGGGACGATGAACTTACAATGACATAAATCAAAGAAGAAATAGTGAAAGTCCAGAAGCGGCCGAGGTAGGAATCGGCAATATAAGCGCCAAGAATCGGAGTTATCCAAACAGAGCCTGACCAGTTGTTTACATTTCTAACTGATGAAACTGTGTCTTCGTGCAGCTGTGTCGTCAGATACACCACTAAATTTGATGCTATCCCGTAAAATGCCATTCTTTCGAATGCTTCGTACCCTGCGCTTCATTATATTTATTTATTTTAACTATATTAATAAATGAATAATTCAAAATTAATTAAGAAGCATAATAATTAATTAATTAATTAATATACCGACGAGGAAAGCACAGGCCTTCCACTTGCCGGTCTTGGCGGCGAGCGCAGGCTGGCCGTGGAGATCGACCGTGCCGTCCTGCGTGTAGCCTTTAGCATCATCCATTCTGAGTTTAATTTCCGACGTTGATTTTTTTTAGTAACAATAAAAAAAGGGAGAAATTAAATTAAATTAAATTAAAGAAGAAGAGGTTCATCGGAAAGACATGATCGAAGAAGAAGCTTTTTGTAGGTGTGTAATTACTAATTAGGACATGAATCAATTTCGGGGGATGGGAAAAGAGTAGGTTGGAAATAATTATGCAGGTGTATGTAGCCACTTTATAATAAGGGTGGTGCTGGTATTTGTGTCACCGGAACAGCCGGTACAATTCTTTTTTTTTTGAGAAAATATTTTTTTATTTCCCTTTTTTAACCCTTGTAGATATGGTTGTGTGGGTTAGATCCAAATTGGATTCGGGTCATATTGCAAGTTCATATTCATTGATATATATATATGTTCTTTTATCATAATTTTGATTATTGAAAAAATAAATTAAAAATCGTTTATGAATGATAAAAGAGAAAGAGTGTGATACGCTGGAAAAATACGTGGATTTGGTCATGAAAAGGGTGTGATATATTTTTTCCTAGTAGGAAGAAGATGGTTCGCTTGCCTAGTCTCGTTTAAGATAAAATTAATCGAGATAAGATTAAATTAATTTTATAAAAATAATTGTTAAAAATTAGTCGAGCATAATGATGTTATTTGACTCTGAATTCTCTTACTTACTAACACTTTCTGAGTCGAACTCAAGATTTGTTTTAGTTGTCAAGTTTCTAGTGGTCCATTATTCTCTTCTTATAAGTAACCTGGACACTAAAATATGTACAGATTATACTAAAAAGAAAGAAAAAGACTAAAATAACCTTATTGTTATTAGTTATTCTCATGAATTAATTCTCTTTCACAACTAATTAAGAGAGAGAAAGAAAAAACATTTAAGCACAAGAAAACAGTATATAACGTAGTGGAGTTGACACGTACACATTAAAGAAGAGAACTTCCACGAATGGTATATATATGGTTGAGAAATATACAGCGATTTCATTGGTCACTAGCGACTTTACTTAAATGCAGTTAGCAACTTTATCTCTCTCTCTCTCTCTCTCTCTCTCTCTCTCTCTCTCTCTCTCTCTCTCTCTCTCTCTCTCTCTTCACAAATCACAAATCACAATCAACAGTTTCAACCACAATCCATTGTGCCCTTTTTCCTTCCCAGTATTTATCCTTCACAAACAAATTAATCAAAGGAAACAAAACGCCACACTAATATGAAATATGCAACAATTTTAATTTCTCCAATTATATTTATATATACATACACTGACACACACACACACACACATATATATATAAATTAGGACAAAAATAAAACATAGAGGAAAAATATGCGAAATTAAATATTAAGTCGATGCAAGTTGATGCTACGTACAAACAACGACCGTTGCATGGCACAGAGGGAAGTGAGCAACAACATAATTATTGAAGTACTTTAATTTGGTCTCTAAATAAAAATATTGTAATATAACCTATGACCTATAATAATAATATAATAGGTCAAAATTAAACCTAGGTTTTTTCAATAACTACGTACCAAGAAATTAAAATGAATGATCGTTAATTCCTCCGTGTCAATTCATTTGAAGCCCCTCCCACTGTGTGTTTTGTGTGTGTGTGTGTGTGATTTGATTCTCACCAATCAGATGCAAGGAAATGTACAATTATTATTCTATCTGCGATTTGATTGGTCATAACATATATCTGTACGACCCAATACAAATATTGCATTTCTTAGACGATGGAGATAATGGGGATATTATATATATATATATATATATATATATATATATATATATATATATATATATATATATATATATATATAGATAAATATAAACCCTTTTATCTACATCCATATATAATTTCTTTTAAATATAAATATTGAGATATATATAA
>NW_012194947.1:3121944-3135797 GCF_000504015.1 Erythranthe guttata
TTTAATATTAATTTTGAGTTATATATAATTCTGAAAAATTGTCAATTTTAATAGTATTTCGGTTCACCTTTTCAAATTCTCGACCACTTGAGTGATCGTGGCAGGCCATGAGATGATCGATGATCGACCGATTGTAACTAAACAAGTGCATTGAACCTAGTGGACTTTGATAATGTTGTTTTCGATATCAACCAACCATCCGTTGATACGTAGATGTGTCTTAATTCTTAAATTAATAAAGAGATTACGAAAGATATATTACTGTATTCAATATTTATGTTTTTACTGTACCTGGTAACAAACTCCCCGTATTATTAATATTAGCAAAACTCGCTACGTCTCAAGGTTTTTTTTTCTACGCACCAAACAAACTATCTCTAAAAACTGACCATTTAGCTAGAAATTCCGGGCTAATATGTAAAATCTATCATCATAAATATTTATTAATATTAATAATACGGAGATTTTTTTTTAATAATGAATATATAATAAATGAATATTACATACAGTAGACTCTTAAATCAACCAATAATATATATAATAATTGAATATTACATACAGTATTGGAATCTCCGACATAGTACTCGTGGAACCTTCTAAATTTCCCACATGGACTAAAAACACTAATTAGTGGCAACACATGGGGTCAAAATGAGACAATTCAGTAAATAGTACCCTCCAGAACTATTTCTTAAAGTAAAAGAATTACAAAATGCTGAAACACGGTGCTGTGCATTGCACCATATTCAATAGGATAAATTATAATCGTCTCCCGAGGTATGGTCTATTTACAAAAATAACCCCTCATTAACAACTTTTGTACGTAGGAGATGGATGTAAGAAATTTACTGAAAATTAATTGGATAAAAACAAAGAAAAAATTTAATTAAAAAGTAGGGTGTGTTGATTGTTATCTCAAAACCAGCAGCTATCATTTATATTGCAGAAAGTCCCCCCAAAATAAGTACAGTACCGATCAATGTGCCCCCCCCAGATCGTACTTTACCATTAGTTTTAAAACCATTTAATTTAAATTCAATGTGCACACTACAAGAAAAAGTCCTTTTAACAACACACGAAGCACGTCGTCAAACTATTTCGACAACATTCGGGCGCACGTGGTTGACCAACATGTTGTTAAAAGTTACCGAATAATAACAACGTGCAAAGTACGTGGTAAACGGCGTTGTCGTTTATATTACAACAACATACATCGTATGTTGCGCTATAGCATTCACAAGATTCATATGCATGTTGTGGCTGGTTTTACCACCACAGACCAGTGCATCTTGCAATAGAATTTTAACAACATTTATATGCATGTTGTAATTTTTACTTACTTTCACAAAAAAAAATTTACTATATATAAATAAATCAAATTTTCCATTTTCAAATAATTTACTGGAAATACAATAATTGAATAACAATTATCCATAAAAAAATATCATTTCATTAAAATAATTATTCGTTACAATAAAGTATCTATAGTTCTCAAAAGTGATAAACTCATCTACATCACTGTTAGCCTTCCACAAACGAAACAAAAAATGATCAATAAACAAGAAAACCCAATGTAAATTTTGTTTGATTAAGCAAAATAAAATAGAGCTCTTGTATAGGACATTGATGCTAACCTCTCTAGCTACCACATGGCATCGATACCAACATCTCTGTCAAGAAGAAAGAGCTTAGGTTATTTTACTAAAATAAGGTTAAATTCACAAACAAATACGAGAGAGAGAGAGAGAGAGAGAGAGAGAGTTCTTATCTTGTTTCGCTACGTAGCTGCAACACTTAGACTATAAGCAATCATGTAAGAGATAGTTTATGTGTAAGAGAAAAAGTTTATGTCCTATATTAATACTTACCACATTGCTATAACTGAAGTTAATTTCCGAGTCCGGCATCAATCCTGCTATCAAAACAAGAATCTCGAAAGTATTCTAGACTTATTAAAGTACAAACCTGTCGATTATGAGAAAAGAAAAGCTACTAAAATGAGCATATAAACAATAGTGAAATCAAACAAAATGTAATTCATTCATAAAAAACCTATAGTTATTCAATGTATTCTATGATATGCCAAATCCCAACTAATATTCAATAGCAAATGAACGAACTATGGTAGAGGACATAGAATAGCCCTCTAGAACACTTGCACAGTCGCACAATGTCACGTTTTCCTTTCTTTCGATATTTCTCTCTTTTCCTTGTGCTTCTGCTTTCTCCACATTCACCTCTGAAATCGGGCATGCAACAATATCAAACATATCACAATTAGAATAGAAACACTATAAAACGGTCTTAAGACTGAAAGACCTCTTAAAAGAATCCACGTACCACCATATTTACTGTCTTTTCAATTCTATAGCATGAAATACGAGTTGTAGTCCCACCATTTTCAATCAGTCCATAGCATAATATTAACAACAAGCAAAAACCTATACAAGTAGAAACGATTCACATTTTCTTGTAATACAAATATCAATATATAAAGTAAAGAAAACAACTCACCTTGTAAAGTGTACAAACAATAAGATATTAACTTGCTCATAATGCAACTAAAAATAAAAATAAGAAACACAACATCACCATAGTTGGCAAAAGCCATATCAAGAGCTTCAACCAAGACAGGAAATGATTCACCATATCTACATATTAGAGTTACCCCCGAAGGAGATATAGGGCATAAAGATGATTGATATAAAATCAGATATTAGTGTGATATCATCACCGTAAAACTACTTACAACAATTGATTTTCAAGCTATACGACAAGATCTGGATACTTTATAGTAGGCTTTAAGGACACGAGAATTTTCTGGAGAATATGAGTCATACCATGCGACACTCTTGTTACGTTGTTGGCTGAGGTTGAACTTCAAATGCATATTAATTGATAAGAAAAATATAAACAACATGGATATAAGAAACCCAGTTGTTGTCTTCGTGCACGTAAGCATCCCCCACCTCTCTTTTTCCATAATTCATCTATCTTTATGGCAAAGAAGTAGTAGATGTCATGGAAAAAATCAATTGACTCATATTCTTCTTTCCAATTTCTAAAGTATGCATACCCATACGTACCGAGTTTAAGAATACTAAATCAGGGGTTCAAAGCTTGAGTTTCATGATTAGGAATTTAGGATGAAAAATTGACATGGTGGGGCTACTAGGATTATAATATAAATCATTTCATACACAAATCAGTTGAGGAATTAATATAAAATGTAATCACTTAAACATATTACTGTATGTAGCTTTTTGTCAGTTAGGGTAAATAATAATAAAATCTACTCGACATGAAAAGTGAAAATACTTGTTAATTATAAGAATACTTAATCTTTAAGAGCGGTATCTCTCCAAGCAAAGTTCATCAAGAAATAGTTAATCGAAATATATGCGTTGTGTTCACCCATCAAAATCTTTGGTCGCCTCTAATACAGCCCTTGATATATAACTTTTCTAAAACTCATAGGGGTCAGTTTGAAAAGTTGATTGTACAATTGCAAACTCGAGACGATGTACAATTACTAAATTCAAGTCAATTGGGTTATACCAACAGAGGGAGATTAAGTCAAAATTCTATTTTTATTACTATTTACTAATCTCTTTCCCAAATTTCCCATCTAAATTTCTTAGAACTTCTCTCCATAAATCAAACAAATAATCGATCGAAAATCATATACCCAACTGCTCTCCATAAATCCAACAAATAATCGATCGAAAATCATATGCCCAACTGCTCTCCATAAATCAAACAAATAATCGATCAAAAATCATATACCCAATTATACCTGGCAAGAATCAGTGAGCGAGATGTGAATTTGCATCAACAACCTTCTTCGTTCCAAATTTACATACAAAAAATAAGAACCCTAAAAAACAAAAAAATAAAATAAAAATAAAACACGACACGGGGAAAAATAGATAAAATGATCATTTTTTTCGAATAAAACGAAAGCGTACAGGAATCGATGACCATGCGTTACGAAAATCAAGAGCTTTACCGTTCATCCCAGACGGCCTTCCGGCTTCCATTTACGGATTTTTCTTTCACTCGCTTCTTCCCCTTTGCAGTTTCAAGACTTTAGTTTTGTGATTTTTCAAGATTATGCTCTTCCTTATATTTAGTTAAAAACGCTAGTGAGAATAAATTAGTTCCAAATGAAAGCGTTTTAGTTTTTTAATAGACGCTTTCTTGTTTCTATCTCACATTAGTTGGACATTTGTGTATTCAAATTAAAAAAAAGACATTAATAATACTAATAAATAAATAAAGGCCATACTTTAATCATTTTTAACTAAATAGTAATAAAATAAGTGTTTTATTTTTTACCCAAAAATAATTAAGGACTAACTTATACGGTATTATAATATTTCTTTATAAAATTAATCCACTTCTACAATATGTTGTGTTAGTTGTTACATGTTACAATATGAGCGAATGAGCTGTAATTGTATACAATTTTAAACATAAAATTCTACATAATTCGACAACGTGTTTTGTTTGTTGTTGCATTTACATTATTCGACAAGGTGCGCAACAGCTTGTTGTATGCAATTTGTAAACAGGAAATTTACAACATGCGTCCGCGTCTTGTAGTGTATAACTTTAACAAGACGAAAAATATGAGTGTTGTAAAATATATTATTTCGGCGCTAACAACAACACACAGTAAAGGCATGTTGTTAAATATACAATATCACAGCACGCGGTAGCTGCATCTTGTTAAATTCATGTTGTTAAAAGTCTTTTTTCTTGTAGTGGCACTGCATTTTCAAAAGGTTAAAAAGGTAAATTCAAATAAATTATGTAGGTACTGATATACATATGTCCAATAACCCATATTGCAGCACCCAACAATTTGGCCAGTGGTTTTACATTATCGATATCAAAACCAAGGGCCTATCTTTTTTTTTTTATATATATATACCATTCCTCACTCTGTTTTTCTTCCCCATTATCTCATTAATTACAATCTTAGCATATTTAATTTTGTTTTTCCAAATATATTAATTAGAAATTAAGGAGAGTAATTAAAAGAAGAATATGGAAGCTGTGCAGTCATGGATTTCTCAACACAAGCTCACCACTATTGGTCAGTTTTTGCACAGCTGTAAATTGTTTTTTTTTTTTTTTAGCTTAAAATAATTTAGCAATAATATAATTATTACTTATATTTAATTGTTGTATGTTTAAAATAATTATACAGTCAATTAATTAGTAATAGTAATAACATTAATTATATATTAGTGTGGTGATAATTTAACACATACAGGCACAGTATGGGGTGGTGCAATTGGTGCTTCACTGACTTACACACATGCGAGAACCCCTCTCAAGCCAAGCCTTAGGCTGATTCATGCTAGGTTATTAATATAATTCTTTTTTAATAATTGAATTATAATATATATTATTATAGTTTTATAATTAATATTAAATATATATGACAGGATGCATGCACAAGCCTTGACGCTGGCAGTCCTCTCCGGTGCGGCTGTCTACAATTACTATCAGAAACGTGTTCAGGAAAATGTAAAATGACCAAAAGGTCAAACAGTTTCGATTAATTTGTTGCGTTTTAATTAATATATTCCAAAAAAGAAAAGATAATAGTAAATAAATAAATTGGGCTTTGTTTCAGATTCAGTTATTGGCCCATTATAAAAAGAGTATATTAAGTCTTCGGGTCGATTAATTTGGCCCATATCTATATTTGGTCCAACCTCTATGCGACACGTGGAATATCAGAATTGCTTTTTGCGGTTTGAAAATTGCTATTTGCGATTTCTAACAAAACCCCTCAAAAAAACACTTTATTCCACTACAACCTCAAAACTTCTCAAAAAAATCCAAAAACACCCTCAAAACGCGTAAAAGCCCAACTTGGGCGTCCATTCATGCAGTGCACGCCCAAGTTGGGCGTGCAAGCTGCATTTGGGCGCCCGAGTTGGGCGTCCGGTGCAATTTTTTTTTTTTTTTTTTTTTTTTTCCAGGAATGGGCGTTCGTACACGCCTTGGGCGCCCATCTTGGGCGTTCGAACATTTTTTTGCGAAAAAAAAAGCCTTACAAATCGATTTGTAGGGCTTTTTAACATGAAATTGGTTCCGTAATCGACCTACCCAATGCATATTACACATAAAAGAGTCGAAATTACATCAAAAAATCGAAGCCCAACCCTTCTTCAAGCTTGATTTCGAATTTTCAATTTTTTTTTTTGTTTTTTTTTTGCTATTTGCAGTTTTGGGGGGTTTTTTTGATATTTTTAAAAGTTTTGGGGGGTTTTGTTATAAACCGCGAATAGCAATTTTGTGACCGCAAATAGCATTTCATATTGTTTATATACAAAATCGTACATCATTAATTGAAAATCTTGATTATTTGGTGATCTCTTATATGCACATTTCCATAATTATAAAAAAATAAAAATAAATAAATGATGAAAAGAATATATGGCATTGGTGGTTGGGCAGGTGGGTCCAAAGAAAGTTGAAATATTGTTATAAGTTGGAGTTGTTTGTAAAGACGTGGTTACCACATTTTTGCTGTCCTAACGTTGGAAAGTCTTTTTCTACTTCCTAACTTTTTATTTTTTTTATTCTCCCTAACTAATTAAATAATAACTCATCACCCCATTATTATTTATTTCTTAAATATATATATTATGGCTTCTTAATTCACACCTACTCTAAAGACAGCCAACAACATTTTAAAATTACCATTTTACCCTCCAAGAACTGATATCCCAAAAATGGTTCTGGAGGACTACTTTCGTCATTTCACATCTTGAACATAATCCACAAATTAAAATAAAGCAATCACACTAGTTAGCTGCTATATTAAGATAATTCTTCTTTAATCAAAATATTCCCATCAACATAATCAATGCAATAATAGTGCTCCCTTCTTTCCAACTCTATATACCAAAAAACAAATCCAAAGAATAATAATAATGCATATTATGTAAAACATACTTACTTGACACCAACACATAATTAATCCTCAACTTTTTTTTTCTTCTCATTTCATCTTCATCTTCATCTTCTTCCTTCACATTTCTTTTCTGGCAAAATAAATAAATAAATAAATGATGGATTGTTCAATTTGCAGTGCAATGCCATATATTCTGAGGCCTCCAAGAAACACAATATGTGGAGCTTGCTACGAAGGAGCTAGAACGATTATCGCTTTGACTAACAAACTCGACACCACCATCGATAAAGGTTCCGATAAACCTTCTACTAATCCCGTTTCTTCATCGAATTCAGCCAAGGTACATGTACATATTTTTTTTTTTTTTTTTTTTTATATATTGATTAGTACTAATTAATTAATTAATATAATTGCCACTGCAGGGATTTGCAAATGCATTAAAATGGGTGAAGGAGATGAAAGAAGTAGAAGAGGACCTAAACGAAAGAATAAATTACCTAAGTGGATTTGCCGATGTTTTCGCAGATCAAATCCACACCGATATTCAAGTTCAGCCCGGAAATAATCAACCGTCGATACCCGCACATCGAGCATTATTGGTAATTAAAACTTTTTTTTTCTTTTTTATAATTTTGATATGTTATATTTAATATATACAATAGAGTCTCGATAAATTAATAACCTTGATTAAATAATAGTTTCTCTCGGTCCCGACTCGGTAAAAACTTGCTAAACTATTAACTCGATAATTTAATAATTCGCTAAAGTAATAGAATTTCCCTAGCCCCGACTGTATTAATTTATAGAGGTTTAACTGTAATATCAATGCAGGCTGCAAGATCATGCATTTTCAGAAACATACTCGATTCGGACGAATGCAAAGCCCCGCCGAACCAGACGATAACTCTTTCCGAACTAAGCCACGACGAGTTAGAATCTCTTCTGGAGTTCCTGTACAGTGGGAATCTTGCAAAGGAGAAAGTGGAGAAACACGTTTACGCGCTGTCGATCGCTGCGGACAAGTACGAGATCCCGTTTCTGCAGAAGTTCTGCGAGCAACACATGCTCGGTTCGTTGAGCTCGTCTAACGCGCTAGATATCTTGGAAATATCTGACACGTGTTCGAATCAATCTCTAAAGGAGACGGCATTAAACTACATTGTTAGAAATATGGAGGACGTGGTTTTCTCGGCGAGGTTCGACGCGTTTGCGCTTAAGAACCCTCATTTGACCGTGCAGATTACGAGGGCTTCGTTTATGGATATAAGGAATCGAAGGGCTGCTGGTGTTTAATTTAATTTGAACAAGTGCATTCATTCATTGTATTATTATCTTCATATTTGTATAGATTATATTGTTTATATATCTTCCTCTTTTTTTTTTTTTTTGAATTTTTTTTTAATGCCTAGCTATATGTTTTTTTAAATGTTTATGTACACATGAAAATGAAATTGCAGAATTTGATGAGTAGAATAAATGCAACTTTAGGTAGCTAGCCACTAAAATTTTGTCCCACATCGGTCGATTAACAATCAAATTAATAAATTAATATAATATAATATATTTTCTCAAAAAAAAATTTTAAAAAATATAATATAATGTATTACATATACATGCATGTTTTTTTTATTACAAAAATCCCTGTGGTGCTGCTACATTAACCTTATCGTAGAAAACACAAAAAAATTGTGCTACAACAAATTAAAAAAACGCTGTAAATATTAATCTCTACGTATATACAACAACCAAAAGACAAAACTTGGAACACCGTAACTTCTCCTTTAAGGTACCACAATTATGCATGCAAATGCAAATTCCCACTTTTTTGGAGTTTTTACTTTTAATTAATAATTACAGCCTTTTTGTTTTTCCTTTTTTTTTTTTATTTAAATTTTTTTTAACTATTCCTTGTTATACTGTGGAGAAAATTACGGTAATTAGTCGTGAAATTTTGTCGTCACAAATCGACAAATTTTAACAGGGTTGTACAATTGCAATTCCTGGGCTGCAGTTAATAATAGTACATTAATGTGAACAAGTTTGTTCGATTTCTTATTCGATTTCATTTTACATGGAAATTACTTAAAATGGAATTTATAATTCCATGTTCAAAATTATAAATGATCTTTGATCACTTATTTCTTACAAAGATTTTAATCTAATTAACAGCTTCGTGATTCCATTAGAACCGAACATAAAATCTGGTGCAAAAAGCTTAATTAAACACCAGAACAAATAATATAGATAGAATTCAATATAATTATAATAGCCTATAATATTATTGACTGTGCCGCGCCGGCTAATTAAACATTCATTCTTACTCATTGCTTCCTCTCCAATTCTTGATAGTATTCGAAATCGCTCGTTTCACCATCTGTGCGTCGATGTTTTCTTCGTCTTCTTCGTTCTGCTTAATTAAACACTACCTTACTTAGTCACTTATATCATAATAGCCGTAAGTAATTAAAAATCGAAAATTTATTCGTATTACTTGTCCTCCAATTGCTTGCAAATGGAAGGTGTCTGCACACGAAACCCTAGCTTCGAGAACATGAAGCCCCAAATCCTCGAATGTTGCCAATATGGAAACCAGCAGACCAGGGCAACTTTTCCCTGAATGTACATTTACCAAAAAGCCCTTTTCTAGGGTTTCCACTGTCACGTCTCGCTGCAATATAACCAAGAATTTATTGTCGTGTTATGAGGAAGAATATAACTTTTTCATTATATATATCATATATATATATATATATATATATATATATATATGATTATTAATAATAATACAAGGTGTAGTGTGTGTGTGTTTACAGGTGGTGATGGCCTGTGATGATGGATTGAAGCATCTAGGGGAGTAGAAGAAGATGATATTTCTTGATTGAGTCTTTCAACTTTGTGTTTCAGCTCTTTGATGTAGTTCGATGCGTCTAATATGATTGAGCTATCGTTCATCTGCCAATTAAGATTCCGATTATTAGCATTAATTCATTACACTACTACTTATCAATTATATTTATCAAATGTTAATTAGATAGCCAATTAGGAGGTACCAAATATATATATATATATATATATATATATATAGATGGGGAAGCTTAATATAGAAAGTAGGTTATCTTGTATTTATTGGTTGAAGAAGAAATAATAAGGGATAAAAACAGTAGATAATTGCACATTCAAGCAGAGATTATATTTCAAATTAAAATTATAAAATATAAATATGAATATGATGAGATTATAAGCAATATAAGGAGGAAAATAATTACAGAGCGAGAATGAGTGACGGAACGAAGAATTTGAAGCTTATCGTGAAGTGATTGCTCCCTAGAAACCATTATTGCTTCTGCTTCTGTTGCTGCTGCCTCTCTCTCTCTCTCTCTCTCTCTCTCTCTTTCTCTCTCTCTCTCTCTCTCTCTCTCTCTCTCTCTCTCTCTCTCTATCTTTATTTTTTTTTTAAATTTTACTGCTGGATTTATTAAATCTTTTTTGCTCCTCTTTTTTTCTCTTGTATTTCTACTGAGATGCTTATTCTTTTAACGAGGGCTTATTAAGAGATGGATGGATCGGATGCCTTTATAAAGAGAGGCTGCATTTATATATATATATATATATATATACTGATACTGATACCCTCTCAAATCAATGTCATCATTTGTTTCTTTCTCTCACATGACAACCCTCTCTCTCTCTCTCTCTCTCTCTCTCTCTCTCTCTCTCTCTCTCTCTCTCTCTCTCTCTCTCTCTCATGCATTACCAATCCAATGAATTAATAAATAAATTATTAATATATATCAAGTTATATATTCTGCTGGTAATGCACTACAATAATATGATATATAATTCCATCTAAAACTACAGTACGTTGCCCTTTCATAAACTTCATAACACACACACACACACACACGCATCTGTGTGTGCAGTGTGTGTGTGTGGATGTAAATATGTAATTAAACTATGGATTAATAATCTGGGAGCAATTAGCAATAGCAGCAGAAGCAATGCGCATATAATATATATGTGTGTAATAAGTAATAATTACACAGTAGTCCAATTTCTAAATGGATCTCACATGTGATACAGATATGTATAAGAAATTTACTGCATGCCATTTTAACCTAGCTACCAGGAACAATTAGGATATATCAATTTTACATCACACACACACACACACACACACACACACACACACACACACACACACACACACACACACACACACACACGTGACACACCACACATCCGCCCCACTCACAATATAATATATATACAAATTTGAGATGTGTTTACATGCATCAAAACATTTTTTTTAAATATAGCACTACTCTTTCTGTTTAGTTATATATGCTTGATTAATTTAGAGCCGCAATTGATAAATATTGTATTGGAATTATGTTTTTTTTAATAGATATACCCTTTACGGAAGAAAAAAACTATTAATTAAATATATTTAATTTTTTTTTATTTGATGAGTAATTAATTGAAGAGAGCTGCTTATATATATATAAGAAGAGAGGAGAAGGAATCATGAGCTCGTGATCATGTGTTGGATTGGTAGGGTGAAACAGATGAATTATTATGGCTGAATGCGCACATATTTTTTTGTTTGTATATTGCCAATATTATCGAGAAAAGTGCATCACAAAAATTAATATATATATACATATATATGTAAAAATATAAAATAAATTAAAAAAATAAAAAGGAAGTTTTAATTGGGGAATTTTATGGATGGATCCAAAGGGTCCTCACGGGGAATTTGGAGCTCCCTCTCAAAACAGCCGTCACCTTTGTCTTCTCTCCCACTCTCTCTTTCTACACATGATACCCTCTCTCTCTCTCTCTCTCTCTCTCTCTCTCTCTCTCTCTCTCTCTCTCTCTCTCTCTCTCTCTCTCTCTCTCTCTCTCTCTCTCTCTCTCTCTCTCTCTCTCTCATAACCGATCATCTAATTAATACATTGTTAAACCACAATTATTCAATAACCCAAAAACAAAAATTTAATATATAATGGAAATTAAGTGTCTTTTACTCCACATGGATTATATATCTAGTTTTGTTTAGCAATAATTTCATATTAGTGTTATAAGAAGCATTGTTATTGAATTATAATCAAGAATATTAAAAACACCATGTGGTAAATCAACAATGTGTTCAAATTATTGGACTACAAAAAATTAAAAAAATAAAGTATTTATTACTAATTTTAATTGGTATTTATTTTTTAATTATCTTCCTCAATATATGGCCAAGAATTACATTAACAAAAAACTCTCAAATATATGAACAAGTTGATGAAATTCATAGATTTACAAAATAACCTTATAACATATATATAATATATATATCAATGGTAATTGCAGTATATTATCATCATATATTATTGATCGCCAAATCATGGTTAACGAAAAGGAACAATCATTAAAGCACAAGGGACGAACAATCATTTCTCTTTTGACTGTGTGTGAATATTTCAACTGTTGCACACGGAATTTCTATTATATGAAACAATAATACTCGTCAGTCATGTCAACTCAATTAATTTTATTGTTTTTTAATTATTCTTTTTTTTTTAATATTTTTTTTTCAACTATTATTACTTGCTGTGAAAAATTAAAATATCATGAAACTACAACTTTATATAATTATTTATAACTTTCTATTTTTTACACTTAGTAAAAAAAAAAAAAAAATTGAACAACGTACACTTAGTGATCTAGTATATATGTATCTATTAATTAGATCGAAATTATATATTTGCAACATAAGATCCAAAGAATTGATCGATCCATACATGCTTGTGTCGAAAAGAGAAACATGAAGCATATTAGAATGTTAACTTTTGCAGATAATTTTTTTTTTGTGTGTGTGTGTGTGTGTGTGTAATTTGCCTTATGATTAATTATTTAGCTGGGAATTATTAATATTAAGAAGGAGCAAGGAACAAAGAGGGTATAAAAAAAATGTAGGAATAAAAGTGGCAGAAACAATATAATGGACATTTTTTGGCTTCAAATGCGCTACAAATTAAACCCCAAGTCAGGCATTATATTTTTATCATATCCTATGCCCACTCATTTTATCACGAGATGTTATCAGTATATATATATATATATAGTGAAACGGCGTCGTATATAAATATAGAAGATGGAAATGCTCCAGGCTTACAAAATTGTCTGCATGCCCTAAGGACAAATCACGTACCCACCTATTCACATGCTGCACCTCTTCATCATTACTACTACCATATCCAACTTCCATACGTACATATTTATGTCTTTTCTTTTTTATTTTCTTTCATATTTTATATTATATATGTATATATATACTCACCTCTAATTAATAATTTTCTTGTTTCCTAAATGTGATTTGGTTACCACTAATTAGTGCATGACTGCATGAGTCATGATTTTGTAATGATACTTGTACATTATTTACATTACCCACAACATGGAAATTATAAATTTAGATTATACCGCATTCCAAGAAGCTTCGAATTATCTCTAATTAATATATAAACCTCATCTAGATGAGATTGATAAGATATATATATATATATATATATATATATATATATATATATATATATATATATATATATATATATATATATATATATATATATATATATATATATATATATATATATATATATATATATATATATATATATATATATATATATATATATATATATATATATATATATATATATATATATATATATATATATATATCTCTCTATATATATATATATACATATATATATGTATATATATCTATATATATATGAGTCACCCCCCCCCCCATATAGAGCTGTCACAAATATATATATATATACACATCTTAGAAGATAAAGACCCACCAAAACATATATATATATAGTGAGGCTAAAAATATGTATGGATATCGAAAAAAAAA
>NW_012194947.1:3135897-3147244 GCF_000504015.1 Erythranthe guttata
ATATGTGTGTGTGTGTGTGTGGCTGTCTCAGTGTCACTGACTTTTTTTGACTTCGATTGCGATAAAACACAAACCCCGTCTCTCTCTCTATATCTTTTTCTTTGCACACGCACTCTCTCTCGCGCGCGAGTGTGTATATATATATATATATATATATATAGAGATAGAGATATATATATATATAGAAAATGATACAGGCTCACACTCACATATGTGTGCGCGTGCGCGAAAGAAAACTCACGCACACACACACTCACACGCTCCCCCTCTTTATCTCTATTTTTTCCATATACCACATACACATATATATATATATATATATTTATTTTTTTTCTTTTTTTTTTTTTTTTATATATATATATATATATACACACATATAAATTTTTTTTTTTTTTTTTTATATTTGTGTTTTTGTTTACTTGTGTGTGTGCGCGTGTGTGTGTGTGTTTTTTTTTTATTTTTATTTTTTTTTTATTTCTCTCTCCCTACACATAAAAAATATAAATTATAATTATTTCACAGTATATGTAACTTATATATATATATAATTTATATATAATCTATATATATATGTGTATATATATATATATATATATATATATATATATATATATATATGATGATAAAATTAATGAATAATTACACTATATTATTTGCGTATAGTATAGATTATATATGCTATGCTGGATTGTACGTAAACTGATCACGTGAGTTGCTCTCTTCGGGAAAGTACATTCACATGCAAATGTTACAAAATCACTAGGAAAATAAGTTAAACCCATCCCCATATAAAGCTGTAACAAAAATAAATATCTTTACACATCTTAGATGATGATGACCAACCAGAACATATATATATATAATGAGGCTAAAAATATTATTGGAAATCGAGAAAAAAAATAACCAGTGTATTATTGGAATTCTAAAGTGACAAGAGTTAATCTGAAATAGAAGTAATAAATATACGCATCCAATCACAATTGAATTAGTTCGATCACCGTCGAGAACATCAATTTCATTTTACGAAAAAAAGTCGAGCTTATGAGAAATGCATGCACAATCACTTTGATCAAGAAAACATATATATACATGTACATGCATGTAGATGTAGGCATTCATTCATGTGAAGGAGAAAAGTCACTTTCAATTATGAAAGACACACGTGAGTGAAATTCCAGGCACACAAACCTACAAAATCTAACATTTAAGAGCATTCTATTTGTGGAGAAGCCTACCCGTGCGTGCAACACAATCCTGGAACTATGACAGCTATACACATTTTGTCTCTATCATTTTCAGTTTCAATAAAAATTCACATTTCTAGAATTTATATATATTTGAACATTTACCTCAGCTTCAATCGCAGCCGTCGATGCATTCACCCTTATGCTATGGCACTTCCTGTAATGAGAACAGCAGTTATTCACTTCAATAATATGATATATGATGACAAAAACGAAATTTAATCTCGTATTCTACCAATGGGAAATAAAGTCTTAGTCATTGGACCGGTGAGTACCACTAACAAACATGACATGTATCTTGAGATGTGTCCTACCAAAATCCGAGTTGTTTTTTTTTTCATGGCCACTAGCATGTATCATGTTCAATGAGATAGAAAGAACTCGAAATTCCAATTTAGAATCACAGACAATTTTCCAAATAGCACACTTATTTGGCTTTATCGTAAGATACATCATACTGTCATTCAAATAAGTACAAGCAACAACACATATATGTATGTACGTTTGTTTGTGTGACAGAGAGAGAGGTTCAAGTCACGGAGTAAGTTTTATTCATGTCCAAAACTAATATCCTCGAAATTGAAATGCAGATGTTCAACTTTCTTCCCATGTTATACGAAACCACAGGCTTAAAGAACTGAATCACACTAAGGCATGGTGCCAATTCAAGAAGATCAACAAAATAATCCAGTTACCTAAGTTCTAAATCTTACGAGGGTTGAAATATGATCCCTATACGAGTCTTTTTCACTTGATGGACTGCACACCGTAAAGTTACCTTTTCTAGTTGGAAGTCCGAAGAAGTCTTTGTCTTCCACTAAACCACCTAATGTTCCGACCAAATTTTGTCTTAATATACATACAAAAATAAAAGCATTTATTAAAATGCAAAACCCCTAAGAAGATGAAGTTTAAGATAACACATGCCAATTACATCACTATCCACAGTAATACTTCATTAAAATGTTTACGTACCTGTCTTTTAGTTTTACTGAAAATTGGAACCACCGATCATGAAGTGGAAAAGTCTTCGTAGGCAAAATCGGCTCATATGATGTTGACTCTCATGGACTCTATTTTCATCTTAAAGCGCATCAAAAATTAAAATTTCTCGAAAGATTTTTCCTGTCAATCTTCACCTTGCAATGCATATTTCAAATCTGGTATATAACCCAAACTTTTCATAGTTCTTCTCAGCTCTTCTAACTTGTCATAGATATCATCCTTTTTGGGGTGATTTGTATCTCCTGAATAAAATCTGTGGACTCTACCTTCCACAGTTATCCAACTATACCCTGGCTCCTTCCTAACACCATGTTTTCTCATCACTTTCCTCAGATTAACCCCGTCTTGGAAACTACCTGTTTCCATGTACGTGTTCGATAAAAGAACATACGTAGAAGAATATTCCGGACAGAAAGAGAGAATCTTCTTGGCTGCTATTTCACCGAACTCAACATTGCCATGAACCCTGCATGCAGCCAATAAGCTCTGCCATACCATTTCATCCGGTTCGATTGGCATTTCCGTTATAAACTCAAATGCCTCATTGAGTCGCCCCACACGACCTAGGAGGTCAACCACACAAGCATAGTGCTCCATTTTTGGCACTAAACCATAGTCTTTCTCCATTGACCGAAAGTATTGAAGACCTTCCTTGACTAGACCTGCATGGCTACACGTAAATAAAACGCATAGTAAGGTTACAGCATTAGGCTTAATACTCATTACTTCCATTCTTTTGAAGTACCAAAGTGCCTTAGCCACAGAACCATGATAAGCATAACCTGCTAAAATGGCAGTCCATGATACAACATCGGGATTTAATATTCGGTTGAAAACTTTCTCTGCCTCTACTATACAGCCTCCCTTAGCATACATATGAATCAGAGCACTTTCTATATGTGTCACAGTTTCAAAGCCTAATTTGCAGAGAAGGCCGTGGGTTTGACGACCATACTCGAGATAACACAGATTGGCACATGCAGTAAGGAGACTGGCTAGTGTAAAATTATTTGGTGTGAACCCTTCTTCCCTCATCTGAGAGAATATAATCAGTGATTCCTCCCATTTAGAACACTGAGCATAACCAGTAACTAGTGTTGTCCAGGACACTATGTCTCTGCTGTTCGTCTTGTTGAAGATTTTCTGCACCTCTTTCAGAGACCCACACTTGGCATATGCATCCGCTATTGCATTTTCAACACTTTGATCTACTGAATCGTAACCCGACTTCAAAACCATACCATGTACTTCCTTCACTAACGATAAGCACCTCAAATTAGCAATTGCATCAAATACGCTACAGTATGTGTAAATATCACATCTCATATTATTTTGACGCATTTGAACATACAATTGCAAAGCTTGTTGGCTATACTTACACTGCGAGTAACCACTTATCATTGCATTCCAAGGTCCATTTACTTGACACTCGGCAAAATTCATATCGAAAACAGACCTCGCCTCCAGTAAATCACCGCATTTCGAGTACATATCAATCAAAGCAGTACCGACAACAATGTTATCCTGCATGCCGTTTGCTGATACATATTCATGAACTTGTTTACCCTTATCAACATCACCTAGCATCCCAACAGCTTTTAGAACACTGACTAGAGTAAACACATTAGGGACAAAGCCTTGCTCCTTCATCTTTTCAAAATGACCAAAAGCCTCTGAGTGCAAACCGTTGGCAGTAAATCCTGATATCATTGCATTCCAAGATACATCATTGTGTTCAGCCATAGAACGGAACACTCTATAAGCCTCCTCAATTTTGCCGAGCTTTGCGTACATGTTAAGAAGTGCAGTGTAAACAACAACGTTAGACCCAAAGCCTCCCACAATTATCTGAGTGTGCACCACATCTCCAAAATCTACACAATCCATACCAATGCATGATTGCAGGACAGCAGAAAATGCAAATCCATCAGGCATTATTCCCTGATCCATCATCTTGCAAAAATAACTCAACCCGTCTTGGAAAAGTGCTCGCTTATTAAATCCTACAATCATCACGCTCCATGAGAAAACATTTCTCCTCGGCAAATAGTCGAACACAATCTTCGCAGACTTAAAATCTTCGCATTTCAAATATGCATACATTACGTGATTGAGTAACGTCAGCAAGTCACCATCAGCAAAATCTGACTTCAATACATATCCATGAATTACACTTGCTTCCCTCAGCAGCTCCTTTTGAGCACACAAATGGAGCTGGTCAATCAGTTCTTGCCTTTGAGCCTTTTGAGAGAACTCATAATTTTCATCAACCTGAAACAATTTACTTCCAACAATTCTACTTCTTTCATGGACCGACTGAAAAGCCTTTGCTGCTGCCAAATTTCTAGCCTGGAGAAAATTTCAGGAATAGTAAGTTAATTGATTGATTTATGCCAGCCAACAATTTCAAATAGTCTGGTATTAGATTATCACATATGAAACAAGTGAGGAGATTTCAACAAGTACTTCACAAAATCACAATCTTGCATCTCATGCTACAATACAGTAAACTCACAAGTTTTCACAAATATAACAATAATGAAAGAAGAAGCGCTTACTTCTTTTCTATTAGAGAAACCGGGTTCAAATAATCCGCGACTATGAAAGGATCCGAGAGACAGAAATTTAGCATGACAACTTATCGCCATGTCTTTTACAGCAGAAAATTGTTAACTGTTACATCATCACTTCATTAGACATTTCCCGGTCAGGACTTTCATCAAACAACTGATGTTCATCATTCAACAAACATCATTATCATGCAGCCGCACCCTGTGGTCATTTTGAAGCATTTCAGTAATCATCATCTCAAGCACATAGCAAGCAGCGATAGGTTTACAAATATATTTGGGAATGATAAATTGATAATATTTTCATGAATTTGAAACTTTAGCGGGTGAGATGAAAAGCGCAAATAAGGCAAATGCTTAATAAGAATAGCGCATACCAACAATTAAGGCTCCAACGACGGTGGCGGCGGCTCCACCTGCTCCAATGTCCATATCGCCACCGGTACCACCGGAATTTTCCTCTTTACTCCGACCGTTCTCTTCTTATCTTATTTAGCTGTTTTCCGTTCATTTTCTGAACGTGATCTAGGCCTTATTCCACAAGCAAATGGGCTTATTTTGTAAATTCAAATAAAATTTAAAATTGGCCCAGTTCCTTTTGTAAATTATTTTATATTTTTTCTTTCATTTAAATAATCAGTCAAAATAAATTAAAGATATTATATCTTTACAAAATCTAATATTTATCTGAATCTAAAATACTAGTAAACATTTCTTAACCATTTATCTAAATTAATGTAAATATATTAGATTAGATTGAATTGGATTTATCCCCTACTAACTAATTATTTAGTTAGTATAAGATGCTTGGTTAATTGTTTAGATCCAGTATTAAAATTGTTAAAAATCTAGTATTTTATGTCAATTTTCAATGATATCCTCTCTTTAACAATAATATCCTAATTTAAAACATTCATGGAAATATTTTGGGATGTCATTTATTAATTTTATTGAATAGTGGCAGTTAATTTTAATATCATCAACCAAATGTGTTACTAAATCTACTAATCAAGCGGTTTTAGCTCGTAAATTCATTTTGGTTAGTTTCGTATACTAGCCAGTCTCCAGTGCTGTACTTTGAAGTTGAACATTACCATTCCCCCTTATAAGTTTCTCGTTAGAACATGTTTTTACCACTAGTGAACTTTTTTTAAGTGGAAATGAAGTGTAGTTGTAATTATAATATAAAGTGAAGGGCATTCCAGACGTTTCATGATAGGTACGGAGCTAACTATAATCGAAACTTAATATTGGGGACCGAACCGTATATAATATTAGATGCAATAAAATTTATGAACAATGATATTGATATACATCCACCAAGAGGATTTCCATCGAGTTCATTGTTACAATAATTCAATCTAATTGGTCCTAAATTTAATCATAACAACAACATATTCCAACGAAAAATTAAAATTAAAAGATACACTCACACTATATAACTATAAGCACACAATATATATTATACAACCATCTTATATATATTGGTTGAAATAGCTATGGTGCTTGTAATTACTGCCAGAATTATCATAATCCCTGCTATAATCCTGTCCTTTCCTGTACTAATCCCATGTTTATCTCTGTCCAATTCAAAAAACATAATTAGACAACCAAGAGAGAGAGAGAGATCTAGAGAGAGAGAGAGAGAGAGAGAGTACCTCAACACAACTGCACCTGGAAAAATGAATGCTAAACAGACAGCAGAAGTTGATCCCATGAACTGGAACAAGTACCAAATACTAGGAATTACTATTGCCAGAACATAGGCCAACACCAGCAAAGCAAGAGTGAGGACGACAAATCTTTTGTTGTTCAAAGCCAAAATCGGCTTCTTATTCGCGAACAGAAACTCGTCGATGTTCGTCCTCAATGAGAAATTCAGGAGAGGGAAAACCAGCATGAGGTGGAGCGCGTAGCTCAAACGAACAATGTCGTTCAGCAACGAACTTATCCCGGACGAAGAAGTACTCTGGTCGAAGTTCACGAGTATATCGTCCATTGTAGACTCCCCAAACAAAAGATACCCGAAAATCCCGATCGCAAAATAGATGCCGGCACAAAGTACTAATGAGATCTTCACTGCGGTGATCATTTCTTCCGGTTTACCTAGCTCGACTCCAATTGCATGAACTGCACCGGAAAAAAACACGTGTGGCATTATTGTAAATGTGTTGATTTGTTGTTAATTAATTGATTAATTACCGTTGAAGTGGAATGTGAATGCTGTGACGATAACCGGGATAGCTGTGAAGAGGTTGAAAAACGAAACGCCGTTGTCTAATTGAGGTACGATTCTTGGAGTCCTCGTCTCCCCTTTTACGAGCGCTGTGATTGCCATTACAGAGCATATACCGACAAACACGATTGCTAGGAATACCGATACAGCTGAACTTAGCCATAGCGATTCTGTAAATTAAATTCAACACAAACACAAATTTAACTTAGAAAACAAAAATTAAGTAACAAGATTAATTAATTTTCTTGGGTTTCGCATTTCGGGTTTTTGCGTACCTACGCGACGAAACAGGACAAGTGGAAGCATAACGAAAACAACTACGAAGACGAGGGCAACAGCTCGTAAATTCCACCAGTGGGTCCCAAACCATTCTTGCAAAACCCCCAAGTGATCAGGCCCTGTCCCGGAAAGGACATCCCCTGTAATAAAATTCCTAATTAGCAAATATATAATGAGTAAAGATTCAATTTTTTTCCGAGTTCTTAGCACAGACCCTCTTGTGTAATCTCTAATTGTCGAAAAAAATCCTATGTTAAAAAAAATTAGCAATAAGCCCCCTACGTTACGATTTACAAAGCCCGCAACTCCTTATATTAAAATTGGTTTGTTACTTCAATGAAATGACAAAATTACCCCTAATATTATTTTAAAAATATTTCAATTTAAATTTACAAAATAATTTTTTTACATTAAAATTTAAATATAAAAGAAAATTATGAAACTTTTATTTTGAGTCTTACAAAAACTATGGGATTCAATTTATAATTTTCTAAATTTATGTTTTAAAGGGTAGTTTGGTCTTTTCAGGTCAAAAAAAATACCGCAAGTTGCGAAATCCACGCGTGCAACGCACATTCAGCTCGTAGGGCCTTATTGGCTTTGACTAATTTTTTTTAGGGGGCTTTATGCTAATATATTTAATACGAGGGCTTTTTCAATATTTAGAGATTACACAGGGGCGTTCCTTGCAAAAATATCTATTTTTTTTTCACTTGAAATTAAGAAATTGAATTGAAATCGAAGGGATGTGCTCACCGATGATAATGAGGTACATGATGAGGCAGCCGAGATTGGTAATCATGACACATATCTGAACGGCGACGGAGCCCAGCCGGCCGAAAGACTCCCTCATTAGGGCGGCGTAGGTTCTGGACTCGCCGGAGTAAGTGAACCTCAACAGGAACTCCACGGATACATCCACCACGACTGCTATCAGAACTATCATCACGAACGCCGGAACAACTCCCAGGACTTTCAGAGTCGCCGGAATCGACATAATCCCCGCTCCGATTATGCTCGTCGACACGTTGAAAACTGCCCCCGCCACCGACGCTGGTTTCCGCGGCCGGCCCACCTCGTGGTGGTGGTGGGGGGGGAGGAGCGGCGCGTCGGCCCCGGTGGCATCGCTCGCCGGAGCCATGCCTGGGGGAGTTTTCCGGTGGGTCCTTTCTGAAATTTCTGTTGTGTGGTTGAATTATTATTTGGATCCGTTAACGATTGCGGAATATATGTAGTGGCATGCAATTATTGGGTAGGTAAAATGACGAGATTGCCCATTCTTTGAGGAGTTTTTGTTGCGTGGAATGAAGGGTAATGTTGGTATTTGGTTGATTGCTAAAGAAAGGTTGTTTTTGTAAATGACAGGTCGGGAGATTACGGAGTGTTTTGTGTGGGTAAGAGGCATGTGGTCGTGGAAATAGTAATTAGTTGAAGTTTCAGATGTATGTAGACGAAAATGTGGGTGATGTTAGTAAATAAATAACAATCACGTGATAAACAAAACTTCAATGGCGATGATTATCTGTCTCTAATCTCTATTGTCTGCCTGCTAATTTAGGATTTGGTTCTTCCATTAGCTCGTTAATTGTTTATATTATCACTCTTGCATATCTTTAATCATGTGGTCAAAAGTGATTGTTTGAATCAGTTGAGATTAATGTTAAATTACGAAAAAATTGCTCATGTTTTGGTAATTATAATCACCATAAACTATGAATCTTCTTACACGTCCACGCTTAAAGTGTCAAATTCACCATAATCTTTTAGATTTCGTGGAATTTTCTCTAGTTTGTACACGTTTTGTGCAAAAAACAGTTTTCTGATGCACCATAATCTGATATGTACAAAGTCAAGAAACGTCGTATCTTATGATCATCTTGTTTCAGTATGTGAAGCTCGAAAGAGGTAAAACGAGTACAAACTGAATATCTCACATAATCTAGAAAATTCCGCTAGATTTGACACAAGAGTGTACGTGTAAGAAATTACACGAAAAATCATAATTTAATCTTACCTCACGAGTGATCGTAATTTCATCATTTCCAAGTAGTATTCTAAAAATCGATCGAGGCGGAGGCGGTCAAAAACCTTTACGACTTTAGTGTAGAGGTTTGAAAAATCGGTTTTTTGCCTGTGAGGTGATTTTAGGCGGTCTGAGGTGGTCCGAGGCAGTATGAGGCGGTCAGACCTTTATAGCGGGTCAAACTTCGGTAGCAAAAATCGGTCAAAAATCGTTTTTTTTTAATTCAAAATAAAAGTTGGGATTTTAATAAACAAAATATAAGTTTATGTTAACTGTTATTGTTAAAGAACTAATAATGTATGCTACGAATATTTAAGAATAAATGTAAATTCAAAAAAATTGCATTTTTATTTATATTTTATAAGAATATTTATGTATTATGATCTTATTATTATTAAACTTTTATTAGTTTATTAGGATATATATATGATGGAAATATAATTATGTTTAAATATCTTTTTATATATGTTTTGAGTATTTATAAATAATATCTAGAAATATATTATATTAAATTTTAAAAACCAATTTATTTTCACTTTATAACCGACTAAGTATCGTCGCACCGATTAATCATGAGTCGGTCCCTGACCGCCTCCGCAATTACCGCTTTTTACAAACTTGTTTCTAGGTGAGGACTTCCATTAAACACTTGGTGTACCTCACTAACCGAACATCACTGCTAGGGTATGTTATCAGCCAGCCTGGCATTTGGGCTATAATTTCCATTTCTGGTAAAATAAATAAAATAATCAGAAAAGTGTAAGCACAGGACACGTGGGATGGATGTATTGGATAAAACACTCCCCAAATAATTTTGGCTTCTTTTTTTCTTCTCTCTCAGTAAACAGAACAAAATCGCCAATGGCTGCTGCTTCATTGCTGGAGCCGCCACCGTTTTCAGCCACCCACTCACTCTTCAAAACCCAGACCCATCTCCCTTACAACCCTCTAAACTCCAAACCCATTACCTATTTTATCCCTCTCCCCCGGTCCCACATCTGCCTTTGCGCCGCCGGTGAAACCGTCCTCCCACCACCGTCGCCTCCGCCGCCGCAGGCGGCGGAGACTTCCCCAGAGTACAACACTTCACTAGAGAGAAGCAAGGACCGGCGCAAAATCGTGCGCGTGGCGTGGGAGAAGCTGGTCCGCTGGTCTCGCTCTCTGCGGTCCAAAGCCAAGACCGATGTTCTTGAACGCACTAACAAGGTCTCAATTCTTCGAAAATCTCGAACATTGCTTTTGTTCTTTTTCTGAATTAATGATTTTTCTATTGAAAATGTAGCTAGCTGATTTAGAGATTAGGGTTGTTTTAAGAGAGGAATTTATATAGCATGTGTTTTTGTTTGTTTTGGTATTTAGGTTGTGGTGCTTGGAGGCGGATCTTTCGGAACTGCCATGGCTGCTCATGTAGCCAATAGGAAATCCCAGCTGGAAGTTAGTATGCTTGTTCGAGATCACCAAGTTTGTCGATCGATCAACGAAAATCATTTCAATTGGTAATGAATCACACATCTTCGTTTATTTTTTTATCGGAAAACACTTTCGTACTTGTCCTTATACATGCGTACATACATACTGCAGCAAGTATTTTCCAGCTCACAAGCTGCCCGAAAATGTCGTCGCCACAACGAATGCTAAAGCTGCTCTCGAGGGTGCCGACTTTTGCTTCCACTCTGTACCTGTCCAGGTATCGATAGCCGATTATGTTGGAATCTTGAATTAAAAGACAAAAAAAAAGTTTAAAAACAGAAAATTTGCTTACCTATTGGCAGTTCAGTGCCTCGTTCCTTGAGGAAATAGCCGATTATGTCGATCCAAGCCTGCCTTTTATCTCTCTCAGCAAAGGATTGGAGCTGAATACGTTTAGAACGATGTCGCAAATAATCCCGCGAGCGCTGAGAAATCCACGTCAGCCTTATGTTGTTCTATCTGGACCTTCGTTTGCATTGGAGTTGATGAACAAACTGCCCCACAGGTTGTCTACTAGAAT
>NW_012194947.1:3147344-3267066 GCF_000504015.1 Erythranthe guttata
GCTATAGGGCGAATTACACTTTTGGCCCCGATTCCACTTTTCGTCCCTCTGTTCTAAAGTTAACAAAAGTTAACCACTCAAAGTCCATTTTAAACACTTATGGTCCCCACCGGGGCACGTCCGTTACCAAGTAACGAAAAACACTATTTTTGGGCGAAAATTGAAATATTAATTTTTTTGAGGCCTGGAAAATAATTAGAAATTTAAAATAGACTACTTATAAATTTTAGTTAATTTCAATTAATTGGGGTTTTGGGGCGTAAGTCCCTAACCAAGCATCTATATTATTCTCGGTCTAGGGGTGATATCTCTTTCACCAATAAGTCCATCCCGTTAATATTTGTTATATATAAAGGAAAAATTCATGTATATGACCAAATTACCCACAACCTTTTACACCCATTTCTTAATTGTAACCTCAAATTAATCAATTCTGACCACAAAAATCAAATCTTGACGTTTTTTTTTTCAAAAACTTTTATATTCAAAAAATATTATTTGCCGCCGGATTCCTGCGTTGCCTTTTCGATTTTTTTTTTTGTTCCGGTCTATTTATCCGCCCTATATATATATATATATATATATATATATATATATATATATATATATATATATATATATATATATATATATATATATATATATTGGTTGTATGTATGGTCGGAAGTAACGCCTGATGCTACAGTGATGTTACAGGGGTTGAAATTGCAGGTGCGCTTAAGAATGTACTTGCAATAGCTGCCGGGATCGTGGAAGGGCTAAACCTCGGAAATAATTCTATGGCGGCACTTGTTTCGCAAGGTTGCTCTGAAATTAGATGGCTCGCTACAAAAGTTGGTACCTTTAGCAGTTTTTCGATATATAAAAATAAAAATGCATAACAAAAAAAGAATGTTCGGTTCATTCGTTTTAATGATTGATGCTCAGATGGGCGCAAAGTCAACGACATTGACTGGATTATCTGGAAATGGTGACATCATGCTCACGTGTTTCGTAAATCTATCAAGAAACAGAACGGTTGGCGTTCGTCTTGGATCTGGGGAGAAACTCGATGATATACTCAGTTCCATGAATCAGGTCTCTGAATAATCTTTTTCCGTTTTCAGCTTTTAAGTTCAATAATCGATGTCCTAATATGACATCTTTAATTCTTGACATCTTTAACACTTCGGGTTTTTTTTCTTTTTGGTTCTGTACAGGTGGCTGAAGGTGTGTCGACAGCTGGAGCTGTGATTGCGTTGGCACAGAAATATAAAGTGAAAATGCCGGTGTTGACAGCTGTTGCTCGGATTGTGGACAATGAACTCACGCCGACAAAAGCTGTTTTCGAACTCATGAATCTCCCACAGGTTTGGTTTTACGATGATTTTTTTTAATTTTATTATTACTATAGTTACGTGAATTTTTGTATTTTATTAGTAGTTGCTGTTTGCTGATTAGGATAAATATACTGTAGGTTGAAGAAGTTTAAGCAGCAGTTCTTGATGCAAGTACAGGGATCGTGGTCTGAAGAAACATTTCAGTCTGATGAATATATATATATATATATATATATATATATATATATATATATATATATATATGCAGATACAGTTCTTTCTCCACGTTATTAAATATACAGTTTTATGTTCTACAAGAAAGAAACACACAGTACAGCTTAGAATAGAAGGGATATTAGGATTTTTGTTTTTGAGTACGAAATTTTGGGCACAGTCGATTTATGGTGGATGCCATCGCATCGATTCAACTAATATTTTTTTTTGTAACTATTCCATGAATCGCTACAAAAACAAGCAAGGTAAAAAAAGACCATAAGTTTTCTCGTTTCCAAAGTTTATTCGATTCTATAGATCTCTGTTAGCAGTTCAAAGTTTTACAGGGCGGCGGAAAAGGGGACAAGGATCTTGTAATAAAACTTTACGAAAAGCTTATGTAAATGTAAATATATATATGAAATTCATTCTCGTTTGTCCTCCTCGAGATCTTCAACAGCTAGACCGAAGACATGATCTTTCCGATCAACCTTTGAACCCAACTCCCCGGCAGCTATTACTCCTACCCCAGTTAGTGACAAACCCTCTTCATCGTCGTCCCCGGTTTCGTAAGCGTACCTTTCATTTGAAAATAAATAAATAAATGAATCTTTTATGGCGAAGTGGTGATTTTGGTTCATTATAGAGGCTATTAATTAATTACCTGGTAGGGTTATGAGATGGAGACAAGAGGATGCATATGAAGACCAATAAGGTGAAGGAGAGCAAAGTCCAGAAAGCGGTGATTATCCATGCTCTTCGCCACAATTCGCTTAGTGGGTCGCTTGCATTGAAATACAACTGCACAACGCATTAACCACTCATTCTTCAATTCTTTCATCGTGTGTGTGTGTGTGTTTGTGTGTGTGTGAGAGAGAGAAAGGGAGAGAGAAAATACCTCATATCCGATCCAAGCAACGGAAAGCAAAACAGAGACTGCAAGTGCGTTGGTAAACTTTCTGTAAAGCTCAAGCTTGGCCATGCTTCTCCGAATCTATACCCAAAAACCGACACAAGGAGAATATACTTTTGAGAAACAAAAGCAAACGATTTTTTTTTTATTTCACAAATATTCAGGAACATATACAACAGATAGGAAAACTAAAACAATTTCTTTTCAGCACCCAGAAAAATCATTTAGGACAGTATCACAGTCAGTAGGATAGCCAAATCAGTTTTTCTTTTACTGCAACCTTCTTCTAATAAATAAAATCAAACCCGAGTATCCTATTTAATGCAACAATTGAAGGCAAATTAAATATATTGCGGCAAAGTATGAAAATAAACGGAGTGAGAAAGAAAGAAACCATTTCATGATACAAATGACCCTGTTATCTGTGGAACCAATGGTTCCTACATTTCATATGCTTTTTACGGTAATCACCTCGAAAAGTATAAATTCTCAATCTTCCCCAAAACAAAACCTCACACAGTAACAACAAAATAAAATTAAGCAAAAAAAAAATAAACAGGGGCATAAAAATTACCTGAAGCTTCTCCAACGTTTTGGACAAGGACGAAAAGATCCAAACGATAAAAAAAGCATCCAAAAGCGCCACAGGCAGCACCAAATAGAGCCTAGCCTTCCCCGAAAGGTCGTTAATATTCCCCAAATGCTCCACAAGCTCCAATGCCTCAGAAGCCAAAAAATAAACGAATCCAAGAAGTACCACCTTAGCAGTTATCCCTCCAAGTGTAGGCCTAGTCACACCATAACCCATCGAAACCACAAGCAAAAGCAGCCTCGAAAACGTTTTCTTTATCGCACTAAAAGTAACCGCCCAAAGCGTAATCCCAAACGGCCTGCTCCCAGTGGCGTTCAAATTCGCGTACTCAAAGTACCATAATGCCATCTCGCACATACCGAGGCTAATCACAGCTGTAATCTGATAATGCAGCTGTATAATATCTTTCCAATGCTGCACGAATCGAAGAAACCACAAAAGACCGAGAACAAGATAGGCTAACGACATAAGCCCGTAGAAAGTCATCAGTGGAGCCATTTTGCCAGGTAAATAGCCTTCGGGATTTCGCCAAACGGTCCTTCCGGTTATTAAAGTGCCCTTTAATTGTGGATCGCATACCACAAAGTAGAGATAGTACATTCCGGTTTTGTTTATGTAGATTGTTTGGAGCTCCATTTTGGCTTCTTCGCTATTGCCCTCGAACGAGGTTTGTAGTCTTTTGGGCCAGCCTGGATTTTCGGGATCTTCTCGGATAATGACTTCGCCGACTTTGCAGAATCCTTCCTTTGAGAGAGTTGGATTGCAGCATATTGCGTTCGAGTTCATATAAGCTCTTCCGATTTTATCGCTGTCTTTGACTTCGACTATTAGAGCCTCCACCACTCCTGTACTCTGCTGCATCTCGTTCTGCTTTTCGGCGATTTCTTTCGGTCTTTTAAACGTTATGGACTCGAACCTAATCCAAAAACAAGGCATAAGGAGAAAAAAAAAAGTCAAATTTGTGAATTTTATTGACTGTGTAAAGACAATTTGGCTGCATAAGTTCCGAATTTTGATTCCTTCCAACATTTATGACGAATAAAGACAGCGGAATACGTTTAACTATTTCAGTTGGTTGTTTTGACGAATAGAAATAATAGAATAATGAAAACTAATAACGATTCGAGCAAAGATATTTTAGTAAAAAATGAAAGTAAGTACAAACTGAAAAGTATATATGACGTTAATGTTCGATTCCACCTACTCTTGTCCTTTAAGCATAACTCATTAACATAAAAGAAGCATAGTAAGTACAAGAATCTGCCCATAATGGAATCTCCATGTGATGTTAATTGTGTATCATAAAATATGGTCGAATCTTGATAGAAATTCTAATCAACAATTTAAAGTACGGATATGTGTATTCGAAACCCGATATGAATCTATTTATTAAATAAAGTTTTGGAAATTCCATATGAGGCTAATGATTTGTCAAACATTTATTCCAATCCACATGCGCGATACATGAAACTAACAGCAGATTATATGCAGTAATTGCAACTCAATAATGTCATGCAAAATAAAAGAGCAAACATAGAAACTTTCAAAAATTACTCCAAAGGATGAACAATAGAGATTAATGAAAAAAATAAATAATAATTAGCACGAATCAAAAGTAGGTGATTGTAGTGTCGCTTCTACAGACAAAATTGCCCTCGAAGAATCAAAAGCACAATAAATTATAGCCTTGTTTAGCTTTAACGCAACACGTTTTTATAATGCATATTTTCCTGTCGGATTCCTCACTTTTGTCTGCTTATACGCCTCTCCTGATAGCGATATCAAACAATGCTCACTCTACTGAAATTATTTTTTACACACTAAAGTGTCGAAGGTCTCAATTTATGGTAAAACGCGCTTTTTTTTTCCGGAAACAACAAAACTATTGCATACATTATGAGAAAAGGAATCCTACTAATGGAGTCCTCAAACACCACACGAAAAAGGAAAGCACAAACCACACACACACACACACACACACACACACACACACACACAGACCCCATGTTAAATTACCCTGGCAAAGCAACAAACTAAAGATCACGCGGAAATATCAAAACAAAAAACAATTTAGATATTGCATCCTTCCACAATGTAACACTTAAAAACACCTAAAAAATAACAATTGAACAAAAACAGAAAATCAAGTTGATATATATGTTCAATTAGACCAAAAACAGAAAAAAAAAATTTAAAATTAAAAATCATTTTACCTGATGAAGGAATTGCCATTGAGGGGTTTACCATTATCATCAGTGGGCGAAGTTTTCGGGGGTTCGAGATTTTTGGAAGCATAGAGTCCTTCGCTGCCGCCATGGAAAAAGAAGGAATTGAAGCGAGGGTTGAAAGCTTCATTCGTGTACTCATGGATCGATGCTCTAACCCTATTTTCACCCACTGCAGATAATAGCAGCAAAACCCCAAACACTAATCCTATTTTATTTGTGTTCATGGCCAACAGATCACATCGAACGGTTCTCCCGAACAGCATTTCCCTATCTCTATTCTCCGAAATCTCTGCTTGTATGTGTATATACGCGTGTGTGATTATCAAGCAATCGATGAAATCGGTGATTTTGTGTTAGTGTTGAATGCCAAAAATTTGCAGGGGGTGGACGAAGATCTGCAAGCACGAGTTTAGTTAGCTAATCGCACATAGGAATAGAATTCACTAACACTGGTAATAATAATAAGGGGAATTTTTTTTTTTTTTCTTTTCTCTTTCTGAAAAAAAAAATTGTTAAATCAATTATGTAACACGTTACGTCAATAGTTAAGCAATTGATTCAAATATTTGAATAATATTTACTAATTGAAATTGAACTTAATTGATTCAAATTTTACTATTTGATTAAATTAAATATTAAAAGAAAATTCACAATATAGTATTTGTAGTATATAACTTTATTTTAAAGTAAGAAAACTATTAATTGGAATGAGTTATAATTTTTTCTTCTTCTAAATAAACATATTATTCTAATAGAGTTTGACTAGGTAACTAAATCCTAACTAATCTAGGTAACTCAATCATACTAGAATACTAATATTACAAGTGTTCTATAATATAATATTCTCTAACATTGTCGTTTGTTCGGTTGTTTTTAATATCGAAAAATCAGGTGTCGTAGAGTCCGTTGATGGGTAAACTTAAAGTTGGATCCGAAATTGGAAATTTTATATGCATTTTGATTCCGATCTAAATAATATCGAAAAAATAGAAATTGGAATAAAAAATATTATTTCAAAGTAGAAAAATTTCGAATGAAAAAACAGAAATTTGAATAAAAAATATTATTTCAAAGTAGAAAAATTTCCAATGAGAATCAGAGGGAAATCGGAAATAGACTGCAATGGAAGAATTACATAGCTCTTTCAAGTGAATTTATTGTTATTCAGAAGATAACAAAGTTGAAGTTTTGAATTCATCAATTGGAACAATGAACACTAGCTACCTCACAAATAATGCTAATACATCAAATTATTAATCAAAATTGTATCTACTACTAAGTAAATTAATCTCTTGATCAGCAACACAAGCCTCGCACGTGACATCTTCCTCTACTTCAGACCATCTCCTTTTCTTGTGATGCTGATCTCGGGACGTACAGCAAACCGGCGGCTCCAGCAAAACCGGGTTCTTCACCCAAATCATCTTCAGAATGCTATTCAAATTATTGCGGCAAATTCGAAGCCTTCTCCTCAATCCGTTCGTCTTTTTCATGTTCCCCAATAACTTGATGCCCTGTTGCTTGAGTTCTTCGTCCCCACTGAAGAGCAAAACAATGCATGTTACGTACAGAGCGCCCGTGTGGCCGTTTTTCACCGCTTTCTGTAAGTGCATGCACGTTGATTCCAGATTCGTTTTGTTGAAGTAGTCGAGCTGAAAAAGATTTTAAAAAAAGAAAAATTAATTAAATCTTGATTAATTTAAATTAACTAATTCGATAAAGTTCGTTGGTAATTAATTTTTGAAATCAAGAAACTTACAACTGCTTGTCTATACAACGACTCGGGGTTTTCGGATTGTAGGCACGTATTCAAGAACGTTACTTGTTCTTGGCTTATAGGTTTCCATGGTATGATTGGAACCTCGTCTAGCGATACATGTTGATACACGTACATATCTTCGGCAATTTCATTCAACATCTTGCAGCTGTGCCAAAAAAAAATTATGTTTAGAAAAATTAAGTATCTAAGGTATCGAAGACGATAATTACAAGCACAAACACACATCGCTCACGATTATATTAATTGATAATTAATAATCGAAAACTCGATAACCCACATAATATCTGGATTTAAAATTTCAGTTTATAAAGAATTGGTTGAGATCGAAAAAAAATTTAAACATCTAAAATAAAAAAAACAGGGAATAGAAACGAAACGAACGAAAATAAATCAACGGTCGTAAAACCATAATCATGCAAGAACATGTTTCTTGAAGTTAATTATATTAACGTACCTTAATTTGGCATTGAAGATGTCCTTGATGGAAGACGATGCAACTCGGCTTAAAACTTCGGAAACCAATTCATGGGGAATACTATCGAACATACTCGAAACAGCTTTAGTGTTTCTTTTCTTGTTCTTCGGATTTCTTGTCATGGTGTTTATGATTGTTTGGATTAATAATCCTTCAGGCGTGTGATTGATTATAGTTTTTTTCTTTTTTCTCTCTTTTTTTTTTTTTTTTTTGATTTATTATGATAGAAGTTGATGGTGTTTATATAGATGATTCAGAGATAGAGACCTGAACTAGTTAGTAAATAAAATAGTTATTAATTGGTAATTTACCATATATATGCAAATATATATATGGTAGGATTTTGCATGTGTCACAATACTTCCATGTTGGGCACGCCTTAATTATTTATTTTTCTTATTTACTAGAACGAATATATGTACTTACCTTGTTGATTTAGGATTGAAATTTGTGTGCGGTATTTCTTCTTCTTCTTCTAATACTACTATTACTATTTTTTTATTTTTTTTTTGGTATTAAATTACTTGACTTTTATCTATTTAAAAAATAATAAAAGAAATCATTAAAACTCAAAATTGTGACAATAAATTCAATAGATCTAACCTTCGAAGTTCAAAATTCTATTGTTCCAACTATGAGAGAGAGAGAGAGAGAGAGAGAGAGAGAGAGAGAGAGAGAGAGAGAGAGAGAGAGAGAGAGAGAGAGAGAGAGATAAAATTGAACTCAACCAGATAAGAGGGTCGAGAAAACCCTAAATTCAAAGTTAAATAACCTTACTCTTGTGACAAAAATGAAATCCAGAGTACCAAAGAATACCAAGTACAAAGAATCGATTTGCTTCAGAAGTAGGTCTATTACATATCATTAAATGTTTTTTTTTTGTAAACATTACAACATAAAATCGTCTGAAGATGATATATTTTAAACAATTTTCTTCTTTTTTTTTTTACAGAAACTCGTCTAAATTCAGCTTACACCCCGGAAGAAGTTCGATTTATCCGTTGAGCACCCAATCTTGGAGCAGCAGCTTTCCCTCTGCCTCGCCCAACTGATGAGGGCTTGTGCCCAGCTGTAGGTGCAGGAGCTGCAATCGAAGCCCACAGGTCGTCATCTGCCGAACCACTACCTTTTAGATTCATCGCCTTCGATGAAGATTTTGGAACTGGTGCAGCTATTGCTCCCCATGGATCATCTTCCTCTTCGACTACTCTACTCGTTTTCGAGTTCGAATTTCTCGACGTGGATTTAGGGGCAGGATCTGCTACACTACTACCCCACAAGTCACCATCTGTGCTCTTTGGTCTTGAATTCGAAACTGAATCACGTATTTAACTTACTATGAGATCAATTTTTCATAATTAACTATTATAACAATACGAATGAATACCTTGTGGTTTTGGGAGAGAGACGGGTCGTTTTTGAGCTGCTTGGATATTTGCAAGAGCTGCGGATTGTTTTGGGTCCTCGAGTGGTTCGATGTCATCCCAGCCATCTTTGGTGTCACTTTCGAGGTCTCCGTTAATGCCGTTTTCGAGTTCTCCCCATCCGTCAGTTGAAGTAGGGGAAGGAGGTGGAAGTTCATCGCCTAAATCAGTTAAATCTGTCCTAGAAGTTACGCGGACTGGCGTTATACTTGCATCGTTCGTCACTGCAACATAAGAACACCCAAATCAGTTCTGCCAATGCAATCAGAGATAATCACAACTAGTATTATCTCAATGAGTTCTAATGCTCCATAAGGAAAGACGTATACAAATATATAGAATTTTGTGTGTGTGTGTGTGTGAGAGAGAGAGAGAGAGAGGGGCACCAGAGCTGGTGTTGGAGATTGCAGATGCAAGAGGTGCGGTGGTGCTTGATGAAGTTATTGAACTCTGTTCAGAAGGTTTGCCTTTCAGTGTCAAAGAGCTCATTGCCCATCTGCATCATAAAAGTGATATTGACTGTGAGGAACAAATTCCTTCATATAGAAGTATCTAATTTGAAGTACTGAAAAACAAATATTATAAGTAGACGTACCCAAGTAAACTTGCATTTCCAGGTATAGATGAAATTCCTATGCCTGCTGATGTGGCATCTCCTGACGTTGTCTAAAGAAGTAAAAAAAGAAAACAATAAATCCTCAATAAAGATGTAGAATGTATAAAACCTCGTTTTAAATAACTGACGAAGATATAATACCATGTCTGATTTCATATTTCAGACCAGTATATGAATAAAAACAATACTAGTGTAGGGATACATAAAGGCCTCTTCACAAGTTTGAAAAAAATCCGAGAAATCAGAAATAATATAGAAATGACCCCCAGGTAAATCAGAGTATTATGATCTCTTGTAACGTCACTTCGAAACAAAGAATTCCATGTTTCCATAAGAAAAAATGCATGGATCCTATAGTAATTCCAAGACCTCCACAGTTGCACAGAAAAAAGAGACCAGGAGTATAATTTACACACCTTCTCATGGTATTGTTTCACTAAATGCAAAAACTGTTCAACAGCTTCGAATGCTTTTGATCGAACGTCACTGCAGGATAATTTACACACCATAAGGGTGAAAGATAATTTTAATAAATCAATCAATCACAAGAAAGAAAGAACTAATACCTGTCAGGATCTATCGTCAGAACAACAACATTTGGCAAAATTCTAGTTGCAATCTCAGTGGCGTCATAATAAGAACTAGTAGCAGACAAAGCCATAATACCTGACATGGACGAAAGTAGCATTATTGGCTAGAAGTTAGTAGCATACGATGAAAAGGATGATGGGTGAGCATGGTTTTCATTCTTGGTGGAGGAAAATTGTAATAGGAAGTTGTCTCAACTAAACCATTAAGGGAAATATTAGGAAGCTACTAACTGAAAGACATCTCAAAAGACTTCATAGTATGAGATCACATAAAGGATTAAAGCTTTACCAGCCCCTCGGGCAGGAGAGAATGTATCCCGCAATGCTCGAACTGTGAATGCATTTATCAGAACTCTTTTCCTTGTCTGCATGACAGTAAGTTCTTGAGTAGTAGATACTTTCAAAAAAAGATTTGTCTCGGTAAAGACATGGAGTCGTAATAACTTTAAATTTCAAGACAAGCATAATCCGTAAGGAAAATTTGGTACTGACCCCATCATTAAGGTGACTGGCAATATTTCCAAGCAATATGGTGGTGTTTGTGCGAATGGCTGGCTCTTCATCAACCTGACTCACATATGAAAATAGAAATTGGATTCTTACGGAACACTCTGAAACAACATCATAGGGTAAACAGAAGCAAAGTCGGGCAAATGCACAGCAGTTTCAAGTATTGGTTGCTAAACAGACGTAAAGTGCATACCTGTAACTTTGAAAGAAACTTTAACAGTGATCCAGCTATCGTGCGCTGAGAGAGCTGTGACAATTTAAAACAAAAATAAATAAATAAACTATTAAGAGGAAAATAAACTACCAAGAAAATAAAGCAGATAATGTTAGATCAGTCGTCAGAAACTAAACAGCTGGGATGTAATTAGGTGTCTATTTGTGAATCGTGTACTTTAAGAATATCTAAATTTAATTCAACCAGACAAGATCTTTTAGGAGGTGAATTTACCTTAGGAGCCAGGACAAGCATAGATTTCAGCGTCAGTTCTCGTAGAAAAGCAGATGTATCGGAAAACCCGTTAGCGACATGAGGATAAACCTATAACAGAACAGTAATCCATGACTTCCAAAACATTCTAGACAACAAAAGAACAAGTTATGTGCAACATTCATGGAGGATATTACTTTTAAATTATAAACTGTAATGACCATACTAAATCATACTTGTTCATCAACAATTTGTGCCGATAATGACTCGCCATACTGTTCAATATGCTGAAGAAGACCAACACGAATAGCACGGTCATTTGATGCAAAAAGTTTGACAATTGTTGGTAATACCTACAACACAAAACAAAGTTCAACAAAAAATTGTTCAAATTCCATTCATAAAAGTACTGCTCGGGCAAACTGAAGCAACACAAAGTTAACCATACAGATTTAGACAACAGTAACCTTAAGACCATATTCTTCTGCTGAAAGACAAGATCCCATTTTCAGCAATGCAGTTAAAGCAGGTGCAGTAGCTGAACCAAATTCTAAAGCGGATGCCAGTAATGGGAGCAACTGGAACAAGAAAACCCAAAAATTGTAATTCGATGACAGGCATAAGATTGGACTATAAAAATACAAGACAACATGACATACCTTCTTCTGCACTATCTGGAGAGGAAGCTGGTCAGCAATATTTGGAAGCTTGCGGAAAAAATTATCCTTTTCCACACTGTCCTTCAAATTAAGAATTTCCATAAACTGTATGGTCTCTACCAACTTATTCTGAAAATATTCTGTCAATACATCACTGCAAAATTTTAGCTCATGAAGCAAATTTTCACATTTATTAACATGGGAGCTAGCATATTGTCTTCAAATATAAGTGAGGTGATACATTGGTGAACTATGTACGAACGAATTCAAACTAAATTTACATAATAAAAATTTCGCAAACACCTCGAATTTTTTTTATTAAAAATGGCACCAAAAGCTGGTCACAAAAAAAATAAGAGCAACACAAGCACTAGGGTGAAAGAGGAAAGGGAGCAGATAACTTGTCGCCAATAGTTCACCGAGTTTAAACTGTATTAAAAATATAACATATCCAAAATATAAGAATAACAATAACTATGCACCCAATTAAATTATGAAATACGGAAAAACACACAAATCCACCATTGAAGCATCATGTATAAAGGAAATAAATGAGAAACAAAATACTAATTGTTATAAAGCTGTAAATCTGTAGATAACATTTGATGTTTCAACCCCCTATACTTGGATATCAGAAAAAAGAACTTACCGCTATTCTCCAGAATCTTTGATGAATTCAACCTGCGAGAAGGCATAGAACTCAAGAGACGCTGATAATCTTGAAGTAGAGACTGCGAGACATGAAAAAAGATAATTTCTAAATAAAAATGAACTTTATCAAATTAAATGGAAGTTAAAGTAATTACTGTATAGTAAGAGATAAACATTAAAAGAGACATCCTACATCTGAAATAAATTCCCAAATAATAATTGGAACAACAATCTAGACCATTCTGTTGACCTTTCCATTAAGGTGGAAAAGTTGAAAGGAAAGTCTAACCTTCGGTATGCTAGCAGTATTCCGCAACTCCTCTGTTCTGCTCAACTTCAAGCCAGAGAAGAGTTCATAAATTAAGCAGCCTACCAACGAAATGAACAAACAAAAAAAGTTAATAACTCAAAATAAGAATTGTGGTAGAAGATGTGAATTTTTTAAGGAGGAAAATAAGAAAAAGAAAGAAATGAAATCTAGCTGCGAAGCTGAAACAAAAATATGAAAACCCAACTAAGTACTATAAAAAGAGCAATAGCTACCAAAAAGAATGGAACTACACAGGACGAGAACAGATTGAACGCCGACTTAAGTCAACTTAAAAACAATCTACATCACTTTTGTTTTTCATTGAGCATTGGATTTGTATATTATCCTGAATACAAATTGCGTTGAAGGAATCAAATACTGTCTTCATTCACTGTTATAAACAGAATAACAAGCACATCAACCATTGGCCCAGAAAGCATTATCCACCTTCAACAAATATACCCACAAATTTCATAAAAATGCATGCATAAACACTAAATTTATATTAATCAAAGATCAGGTTTCTTTTGCTGATAACCAAGATCACTTTCAGCCTCCCACTCATCCACATAAGATTAGTGTGATCAATCTAAATTCATTCATTAAAAAAAAATTTGGAGAGCTGCATTGCCTATTAAAGTGTCCAAAAATACACACTTACCCAGTCCCCAAGAATCTATAGCCCAAGGTGGAGATTTTCTGATAGCTGACCAGTCAGATTTTGACAACTCCATTGGTTTGTATTGTGAACCAATAAGCCATTCATATTGCTGTGTCAAAATCATGCAAAAGTGATGAAGTAAAATTAGCCATCAGACTATCTACTGCAGTAATTCAGAAAAGAGCAGCAAAAAACAGGTATCTATCTGTTATAAAACAAGCATCGAGTGAGAAAAGGTAACAAGACATTACAGATTGACCTAATCAATCTAACTGAACAACTATCTCTATGATGAACATTCTACAAGGATAAGAACTCGTTTGTTTAAAAGTTGAAAGGATAAGGATTCATTGGTTTAGTTTTAGTTCAATTTCTATTTCTATTTTCTGAAAGATTATTCTTCGATTCATTACTAGAACCAGTTTCACATTTTCAACCCAAAAAACTTCTGTCTGCTTATTTTCTGAAACCCTCTCATGAAAACATATTTAGAAAGCAACAACTACTTTGAGAAGCTACACTAAAAAAATAGAAAAATACAAAGATAGAACCATAATTTCAAATTTAAAGATGCTGATTGCAAATTTTTCACGGGGCAGCAGAGTTTTCATGAAGATTCTACATAGTAGCCTGCAGTTCTACGATTTCTATCCATTCCTAGGGGAATTCAATATCATCTTGGTCCAATAATCACTGAGATGAACTGTGGAAAATGGGGGTCAAAGTGAGAACTCACAAGCATTGGTCCTGTCGAAGCTTCATTATTCCCATCAAACTCGGACAAAACATCAAATGCATGAAGTTTCCAGTCCAAAGTTTGCGTGACAACAACACTAGCCATGCAAACATTACCATGAACCTGCAATACAGAAACTTATCCTCAACTTTTAAGCAGCACCCAATGAATATTATCCTTGTAAAGCAAATCATGCACAACTGGATAGAGTCAGTTCGCTGAAATCTGACCCTCACCCAACCGGCATCTGGAATGTGTGCCCGTCGAGTAAGGTAATCTTACTACAAAGAGAATTACCAATAATTAGATTGAAGATGCATACCAATTTACAATCATTATTCAAGAAGCTCACAGCTTTAGCTATCCGGTGCAGTCCCCATGCATAGTATTCATCCCTGGAATGAGATGAGAATAAACAAACTGAACGTCTACAGTCTAGCAAACAAGATAGAAAACCAAAGAAACATCTAAGATGTTTAAGGTTACGGGTTTTATTAAAAATAAGGTTATGGACTTCTTGTGGCAAACCCTAAAAGATAATGAGATTAAACCCACTCATATAACTCATGTGATAGAACTATAGCAACAAAAAAGTCATCCGACTTACTACGTTGTTCAGATAGCAAACAATAGGAAAGCACATCAACAGCAGATTAAATGCTAGAACAACAGAGGCCAAGAGAATAATTAAAAAATGTACACCTTTGGCTGCCTTCTAAACCCAATTCCTTGATCTTTTCAGCAAGTGGCATAACAGGCTCAGTCACGATGTAGATGGTAACCTTTGTACTATTACCATCCAAAGTTTCTGCCTCAGTACTGTGCAGAAATGACAATATATTTGGATGTCTGACCTGAAAGAAAATAAACACAACCTTCAGCACTAGAGAAACACAGATTAGTGCCTGAGGAACCACATACATATGCTTATTTTCCAGCCTCCAGGACTGGAAACAAATATAAGACATAGCAAAAGAAGCATCATAAATCCAGACATAATGACGGGACAGCAAATCACATAGTACTCTGTGCTGTGGTGTCATAGGCATCGGTCCCCAACCTTAATTAGCCTATATATATCAACGTATATTCTATATTTATTTCACCAATTTGATGCTTCACATCGGCCTTCTCTTTCTGAATGGTCTTTTCACCATTTTCTATTAATATGAAAACCAGTAACGAAAAGAAATTTTGTAAAACAACTGTCAAATAAGGATAAAAATACTCATCTTCCATCTCAACATAATTTCTTCACCAGGATCACTAAATTATCTCTTGGGTGTCAAGTTCATTTCATCTATTCATCTACTAGCTATTAGTTACTGTGGATATATGGTTCATGCCAAATCTCCAACGAAGTATAAAAAGCATGAGCAGTTTCTGCTTCACACACCACTAATTGGCTCACAGTTTTCCTTAGTGTGTGTTGGATGTTGGGAGAAGGGGCTAATTTATAGCTGGGGCATCAGATTCTGCCTTTAGAAAAATTCTCCACTGGCAACAAAAGTATCATTCTGAGATTATGCATAAATAGTAAATACATTTTCATTTGAACTCAGAATATGACTCATAGGATTCAAATCTTGCGAAGAATACTAATTTGAAGGCAAACGCTGACGAAGTGACCTGTGATGAAAGACATAAGGTAGCAATATAACAACCACTCTACTAGAGATAAAAACTTAACAGTACAGACATTGCAAGAGGATTAAATGCAAAAAATAAACATAAAATTCAACATACCAATGGAGTAAGCACATACGCATTGTTCAGGTTGGCCATCAACATTCAGACAATTAAATTAAACAAAACAGGCATTTTCAAAGATAATCAATACGTGCAATAAATCTCCCCAAAAGAAGAAAGGAGAAACAAGCTAACTGAATAATTCATGAGAGATCTTCAGAAATTGATTCACACCTGAACTAGAATAGATAGCCAATCAAGGATGCTAGCGAAAGAAATAAGAAATATTATTGTTATCTAGTAACTGAAACACATCAATCGGACCTCACCGTTCGAAGGCGTTTGACACCATTACGGCCAGCAACTAAATGCCCATCGTTTGCATTGCTCCCTGAAAGAGAAAATATTGAGACAGGAGCCCCATCATCCTGTTTGATAGAACGCAAAAGAAAAAGGAAATACAGTAAGTACAGACCCTATCATGTCCATGATCACATAAGAACACTACTTCAGACAAAAGACACTGGTTCAAAAGCACCGAGAAATTTTAGTACTACCTTTGTATGCTCAGGCTTCCAAACAAGGCTGAACACAAAATAAATCTAGTAGAAACTATCATCTATACCCACCACAGTATGGAGATATGTTTTTTCAAACAAAAATATTAGGAAGGTACATTATCCAAGTGATAAAATTTGTTCGACAGACGACAATTAAGTTATCTCCCATTGTTTCTCTTTCCCACTCTCTACACAAATTATCCTCCTCTTCCTTTTTGCTTTCGCCTTCGTGGTGCGTAAACAAATACTTTAGCATGTAAAATATTGTCATAATCAAAAACACATAAGCATACTTAGTTCTTGTAAAAGATGTTGCAGATAAAATTCCTAATCAAACAATTGTTGAAAAAAAAAAGATGACATTAGAAGTGCTAAATTAAATAGAATAGTAACATAAATGTAGTCTTCTCAAGATCAATCATAGATCGTTGAAGTCCTAAGAGTGGAGTTTGAAAAACGTTTAGAGAGACAAACACTTAAATGACTTAGTATCTATGAGCTTGCACTAATGACTAGTCACATTTGAAAAGGAGGAAATTGCTCAGTGGCATGATATCTTACTCACATGATGAGCATAGTCCAGACCTATCTAATTCCTTTGACCGAATAGCATATATTCAAAACAAGAAATGAGAAGAAAAATAGTCGTGATTGGAGAAATCTAGATAATTAAATATTTTTTCAACATACTTGCTCAAAATTCTAACAGAATAAAAGTTCAAATACCATAAAAGAATCTACTATGAACGTCATCAATCAATGATGATAAAATGCTATATAACCAGCGATGCCAGCAAATGGATTCACAGAACTATATGAACCAATGCCAAAATTGACTTTCTGGATGAGATATTAGGATATATATTAAATTTATTTGTGTTGATCCAACCTACGTGACACTATTTTCTTGTTCCAGAATTTAAAATGTGGAGCAGTGATATGGAATTTTACATGTAATCATGTGATGCGAAAGGTGTGTGGTATGGAATTTTAAAAATTGCAAAACATATGCATCAAATTAACCTTTAAAAATCCTGATATTCGCAAATTCGTGATCTGTAAAACTAAATACAATCTAATGAACCAGAAACTTCACAAATAACTAATTCTCTTCATACTCCCTAGTTCATTGTCTCTATGCATCAATTCCACACACACACACACACACAAAAAAACATCAATTCACGCCACCAGCATTAATCTCACTATATCAGAACTTAATTTACAACGCGGAATTGAGAAACTTCGGAAAGAAAAAACAGACAAATCGAAGCATAGCAGGAAACGGATTAGATGGAAACCTTGGAAGTTCCACGATGGTGTACCCAGGAGCCCCACGCTGAAGAGTACGGCTCCCCGATATTATACGGCAGATCCTTCAGGCCCGCACCCGATCCGGCGACCACTCCTTTCAAGAATTTCAGCATCTTCGTACGGAGCCCGGCCCAATCAAGGAGAGTGAGAGAGAGAAAGTCGATCTGCTTTGCTGGAGTGAGGGAATTTGATGGAGAATGGGGAGGAAGGACTATACGCTACGGTGTGGGATGACAGAGTGCGAAACAGAGGATCGGATTTTCAAAAAAGGCATTAAAAATGGAAAGAGTAATGCAATTGATTTAGACTGATTCTCTACCTGGAGGTGCACATTAGTTCCCTGTTCCTTAAGGGTGTTGCACCGTTGATTGAGTGAGAAGGGTCGTTCTAAGTTCTAACGGTGTCGATGGATTAAAATAGACGGATGCAGCAATTATTGGGGGGGAAGTGATAAAGATAGAAATCGGAAGGATCATATTGCAATTAATACTTTAAAATTTGTTTTTTTACATTTAAAAATCATGGTTATCAAGAACACCCGATAAATTAATAATCTCGTTTCAGTAATATTAATATCGGATAATATCGTATCATGTATCGTTTTCCTTCTGAAATTACAACCACCAATCAACTATGTATTGTTTTACGGAAAACTCCTTCATTCTGTAGGTAAATTTGACACTATAAAAGTGGACGTATAAGATAATACATAGTTGAGGGGTGTTTTCATAATTTGTCATTACCTCAGGTGTTATCTGTAATTTATCATAAAATTAATTTGAAGCAGTTTATTTTGATGTTGCCTTAATTGAAAAAAAAACAAAAAAAATAAAAAAATAAAACGGATATTGAAATAAAATTGTGCTGAAAAATTGCACAAATCCCCGAAAATTGCACAAATCGTACTAAAAATCGCTAATCACCCCTAAATGTGCTAAAAATTGACAAACTACCCCTAAAAAAAATATCGTTTCGTATCTCGATGTGAGCTAAATTTACCGACATTCAAAATACAATCAATACATATGCCGAGTTGTATTGTTGCCACATAAACCATATCGTATCGTGATAAATATTGTGATATCGACTACACTGTTAAAATTTAATTCATTTTTTTTTTTACAACAGCTTCAAAAAAATTGATATATGAAGCTTCCTAATCACTCAGCACTAAAATTCAAGTGTAAATGACGAGCAAAGTTCGAAGAAATTCAAAAAGAAAAAAACATTAAAAAAAAAACAAATAAATAAAAGTCATGAAACCCAAGAACCTAAATCTTAAGTGGACCAAATTAAAGTTAGTTTAATTTCCAGATCGAGAAGGTCTAATAAAATCTAGGAAGTCAAGTGTTCAAACCCTCCAACCAAGAATAAAATCCCACTCAATTAAATTCACTTCATAATATAATTATTACAATAAAGTAACTAATTTTCAAAATTAATATTCACAGAATCAGGCCTTCAAACCTAGGAAATTTCGTCACGGTCCATAATATTTTCGTTGTTTCAACAAGGCCAAGTCTTCTCGTGGACTTTGATCAATACAATTGAAGATGAGAAAAAGATTTAATTTTGCCCAGGAATTTAAGACCAATGACTTAGTCATATTTTTCCTATATAACTTTAATTTCTTCCACTCTCCGTGTTCAACATATATGCAAAAAATTAAAAAATTACATTTAATATTAGTTTCCATATTTATTTATACCCCCCATATTATTTCCAATTTCAAATAAAAAAAATCAAATATGGAAGAGAATTTAGTGGCATTAGTGTTATATGGGTGCAAGTTGGCTAAGGATCTTGAACAAAGCCTCCCGGTGTTGGCAAACCAGCCCGATATTCTTTCGTTGTCTTGCGAAGAAATCGTTCGAGTTTTTAGCAATGTTAAAGACGGGTTAAATTCTAATCAACCGAGTAATTTGAATAGTAATCTGAGGCGGGAACAACAACAGCAACAGCAGCTTGATCATGAAGACCAAATTGGTGCCGAAATTCAAGAATGGCTGAGGACTGGCGGCACCACCACCGCCACGGGCGTCGCCGCCGTGACTAATACTCGTGAGGCGTTGGATTTGCTCAATCCTCGAGCCACGGCGATTGTTGGTGATGGGAGAATGAAGGGACCGATGGTTCGCGAGTTGGGCGATGTGAATGGTCGAGGCCGTAATTCTAAAGGTGGGGCCCGCGTTGGGGATGATGCACCGGATTCCAGCAGAACTAGGAAGAGGTAAGAGAAATTTCTTACCTTAGCTGAAAATGTGTGTATTTAATTATTTATGCATGCCTATAAATAAGATTGTTCTAGTCTGGAAACTATAGGGACTTATATTTAATTTTCGAATATTGTTATGCATATAAAGCAATTAATTATGATGATTGATGATTAATTAATAATTATGCTTCAAATTTTAATGAATTAATGATCAGAAGAGACGAAGGTTACAAGACAGTGAAGAGAGTTGCAGCTCCTCAGATGGGGAATCTTGATATTCCTCCGGAAGATGGTTACACGTGGCGAAAATACGGTCAAAAGGAAATTCTAGGTTCCACGTATCCAAGGTGACATTTAATTTTTTTAAGTTTGATTTTTAAAATTTATAGTCATGATTTATTATTAAGGTAAATTACACATACACCCCGCGGTTTGCTAAAATAACTTTAAGGTCTATATGATATGTGTAATTATATCCAGACCCCTGAATTTTAGTTTCTCGTTCGGCCGTTAATGCTACCACAGATGAAAATTTATAAACCTTATATAAAATAATAAGGATTTAAGAAAGGTTAGGAGAGCCATGTCACCCCCTACCTATATATAGTCTCTTTCTAGATCTTAGGGGTGGTAAAGGAGATGAGCAGACTCGTGAACTTGATGAGCAGGCTTCAAAAAAGCTCGAACTCGGACTCGAGTTTTTCGAGCTCAAGCTTTCTGACGAGCCAAGCTCGAGTCTGTTTTTAGTTGTTCGTGAACTCACTAGCCTTATGAATTATTTTTATTTTTTTAATTATTTTTTATTTAAATAATTTATAATAATAAAAAATATTATAGAAATAAATAAAAATAAAATGTAAATATTAAAAATATATATTTACGATTTATTGTTTATTTTGTATTTTTTAATTATTTTTTAATAATAATAAAATAATAATTAAAAAAATATTCAAAAACAACAACAAAATGAGCTTGAACTCGAGCTCGAGCTCGAGCCAAAAAAAGAAGGAACTCGACGAGCTCAAGCTCGACAAAATAGACTCGAGTTCGAGCTCGAGCCGGTCTACCAAAAGAGGCGAGTTCGGCTCGTTCACATCCCTAGTCTTGCCTAAAACTAGTAGTATGTTAGAACCATAACGGAATAATGTATCTAATGCATTATTCAGTTAGTCTAACAATGGTTCAGGGATAATTATAATTATAGATATTGTAGGGACCTTAAATTTATTCAATATTTTTGCCACGTATGCACTATAAAATGTTTCAAAATTTATGGGAAAGTTCAATGACTTGAAAATGTCAAATGCATGCTTTCTTTTTCATTGGTTTGTAAGACCCTCTTGAATTCATAACTAAAGTCGTGGTGCACTGAACAACACGATTCTAAGTATAGAATTGTAGGGAATTAGGGCGAATGTTTCAATTCCATGAAGAAGAACCAGACGACGACGTTTCGTCAAGTTGAATAAAATGAAGTTGACTTTGATAAATCAAAGAAAAATTATATAAGGGCCCGTCTTGAATTAATACAAAATATGAACCCAAAATAGTAATTGTAAAAAAGTCTTGGGCTCGTGTTTTGAATTGAATAAGATTCTAGTTTTCACTTTTTCAAGCACAATTTTGAACAATTACTTATTTTTCTTTAAAATTAAATAAACATACCTTAATGTTTGATAAACTAGTATTCATCCGTGCGATCCACGAGATTTCATTTTTCCAAATAAACATAAATTTATTGTAAAATAAACTAAAACATATATAACTCTTATGATCCTTTAATATAAACGAAGAAAATGCAATTAAAGGTTTTCAATAATGTTGTAATTTTATGAACCGAAATAAATACAAAATATTTTCGATTGATCGATCACAACGTTTAAAAATATCAACCTCATTGCAGTAATACAATCGAACTCACGTAAGTCCTATGCTTCAGAGTGATGATTTTCTAAAGCGAACGATGAAATTGCATAAGCACCGGCCACAAATCGAGCGTAACCGGAAACTACAAAAAAGACTAAAGTACCCCTCATAACCTAATTCAAGATTTTTTTTTTTTTTAAATTGCAGGAGTTATTACAGGTGCACCCACCAAAAATTCTACGAATGCCCCGCCAAGAAACAAGTCCAGCGTTTAGATGACGACCCGTTCACGTTCGAGGTCACCTACCGCGGCAGCCACACTTGCCACATGTCCTCCACCGCCCCTTCCGCCGCGCTGCCGCTGCCGGAACAACAACCGTTCCCGCCACGCACAACCGCCGCCGCGGCCAACGCGTACGCTCCACTACTTCCCTACTCACTCCCTAATACTAATAATATCCACCACAACTGGCTCTCCATGCAAATCTTTCAAGATCTCGGTGGCGGCGGCGTGGCGGCGGCCGGGAGTAGCGATGGAGCCGCGGCTAGGTTCCCGGAGTACCAGCTGCCGGTGGCGGATATGGCGGACGCGATGTTTAATTCCGGAAGCAGCAGCAGCAATAGCATGGATCTCATTTTCTCTTCCATGGATGATAATCACAAGTGGGATTCTGAAGAAAAGAAAGATTAATAAACTAAAAACTTAGTTACTTACTACAAAAAAAAATTAAAATTAAAATGTAGCTAGGCATCAACAAAGATGATTTAATTTATTTGGAGCTAGGTCTAGTTAACCCGTATTAGAAATTAAATTAAAGTTTGCCAAATTTATTTTTTCAACAAATTAATTTCCATTATTACGAGTGTAGGTTAGATTATTTATTATTATTATTATTATTATTGAATTTATTCTGTCATGATGTATCTTGAAATTGACAATAATGATGCAGTTGGCCACTTGGCCCTATGTTGATAGTTGAATTGTATTTGAAATTTGACTATTTTACCCCTGCCAAACTTCGTGCTCCAAATAATAGAGTTTGGGGGCATTGTGCAATTGTTTTTAGTTTGGGGGGAAAAGTGCAAAACTCGTCGAAGTTCGGGGGGCAAAATGCAATTAATCACAGTAACAAAAAATTACGTGACGAATATCAATCCTAGTAACAAACAATTACGTGACGAATATTTGTCTCGGGAGATAATTCATGTCATACTAAAAGTCAAACGAATTCAGTCAAATTTGGACGTAAAATTTGATAACTACGTACAGCCGAACTAAACACTACTTCTCGCATTAAGATAATATGTTTGAAATAAAATAAAATAAATAAAAAATAAAAAATAAAATCTCAACCATCCCATCTTTACAACATGTTGGAGTATTTTTTAATTTTAAAATTTTAAAGAAATATAATTTATAAATGGATAGTGATTAGTGATAGCAACAGATGGTCAAATGGCTCTTTTTTTTTCATAAATCAAAATTAATTGTAAAATCGAAATCAAGGGAGAAATTCAAAAATAGAATATTTCTTCTAAATATCAAACATATCATGAAGTTGTTGATCACATACTGCTTGGAACGAATTTTTTTTTTGTTTTTTAATGAGACGGTGGATTGTGCTCCCCGGATATGTTAATAGGAGTGTAAATCGGATGGATCGGATCGGATCGAAAAAAGCTCTTTTGGGAAAATGTCGATTAATTCCAGAAGCGAAAAAATAGTTCCAATTTCATCCCGAAAAAATCGAAAAAAATCAGAAATTGGAACGAAAAAACTTGTTCCAAAATCAGAAAATTTTGGATCCTAATCGGCGAATTCATAAATTTTCAATTTGTTGTCACCTGAAATATAAATTACGTAATAATATTGGTATTTTAAGTGTAGTATTCGGGAAAAAAATGGAAATTTCAGAATTTAAGTCGGATCAGGAATCAGAATCTCATAAATAATCCAATTCCACGGAAAAATTCGAAGTCGGAATTCGAGCTGGAAAATATTGTTGCTAAATCGGAATTTTTTTTATCAGAATCGGCGAAAATAAAAAATTTCATTCCAATTCCACCCATATATATATAAATACAATTAGGGTAATGAATAACTATAAATTTATTTCAACTCTTTAAGTTAGGTTTTAGAGATAGGAACAAGAGTAGTATTGAATAGTCAATATCTTGAGTCATGTATAATGGTGTGGAAAGACTGTTGTGCTTCAATTGGCGGAACATAATTAATTCCCTGTTTAAATACCTATAGTTGAAGTTGTTTATGTTGAGGCTGAAATATAATTGGTCTACAACGTTGACTTGTGTAATTTATAATTTAATCTATTTTTAAAATTATATTAAGGAATATATTATATAGTAGTACTAGTGTCCTACTTTTAGGGTAAAAGTCCAAGATATTGTACATAAGTTCAATTTTGTTTAAGAACAATAATAATTATGAATAAACGATATTTAATTATCCTAATTATAAAATTATGATATATATACATTTTTTTTTTGTTTTATCTTACTCATGTTATATATTTCTTACAACTTTAATATTTGTATATATGTGTGTGTGTATGTGTTTCATCATGAAATTATGAGTTTATTCAATGAATTTATAATAAATTAATATACATGGGATTTAATGTCAATTAAATTATCATATTTTACTAATTAAGTAAATCATGTTAAAAAGTTACATTAACTCACAAAATCAATTAACAACATTCGCTCAACAATTCACAACAAACAAACCATAACATTATAAAAGAAAACTAATATTATATCGATTTATACTATTAATTCTCAGTTATCAAACAAACTTAATTGTTCAACTCCGAAATAATTCAAACACAACTACTCTTAACCATTTAGATATTAACCAATTAAAGATTAAATATTAAAAGCTTAATTCTATATCAAACAAAAACCTAAATGTTTAGCAACTATTTAAATCTTGTTAAAAATCTTGTTAAAACTTGTGCTATTACTAACATATCATTATACATGCATTATGCTACAATTATAAATTCTAAATAAATAAATAAAGAAGAAGAAGAAGAAAAGATAAGCTAGCTACACCACTAGCTTTACATATACAATCGAGACAATCAAAATTTAATTAATGAAGAACGTAGTTAAGTTCAAACTTTAAACCTTAAACAACACAACAATGGCCATCTAATTAATCAATGAAGATAACTTATATAGTAGAAATTAAATTAATTTATTCATACACAACAATGGAATGTATTATAATTACGTATTACGACACTGTACACCAGAAGCCGAATAGCTATCTCACCATCGAGTTTTCCATATGTCAGCAAACTGATTAACCTCCAAACAATCCAAACCATCAAAAATAGTTGACGACTCGCACGAGTCACGATCGAAACCAGAACCCGCAGCTTGATCTTCTTCTACGTAGGGCCCGTTCATTATCGGATGAGTCCAAGCAGGCTTCTGCTCCAAAGGGCCCACTCCGATGGAGGTATTCTGCCACATAGTATCCTTATGAATCATTGATTTAGACTCGGACAGATCTTCATCGGTAGTTTGAGGAGTGTTTTCTTTCGATTCTTGTTTGACGACCGAAGGCGTGAACACGGAAGTCGGGAAATTTTGACGGTCGGGCTTTTTTGATTGGAAGCTAATGAGGTTGGCGGACTCCATAGGATCCGAGTCGTCCAATAGCATCGCGACATGTGGCGGCGCCCTTTGTGTTTCTGTGCATGTGTGGTGGCTCATGTAAGTGGTTTGATAAGTGAGAGGATCTTCTTTGATTCTTTGCACTTGTTTCGTCGCTTTGCACCCTTCGTATTTGTGTGTGCATCTGTAATAACACCTGTAATTGCAAATTAACCAAAATAAAAATTCAATTATATAATAACTAATATATATACATTCTTGATCATGAAGATGCAAGAGTTTCTGTAGCTAAATTAAAACGATTTCGTCCAATCAATTAGGGCAACGGATTTATGATCATCATCAAATGCACGCATATGAATCCATCAAATTACGAATTCGTAACTTCGTCGATAAGTTCGTATACATTCACAATGATTCATGAATATAATGTGATCGCGATAGGGGAAACGAAACAACGCACGATGGCATTTTATTCTGACAGATACGAACTAAATACTAATTGGAGCATTTGATCATATATATGAACACAAGAAATTGAAGGTACCATATATATACACACATAAGATAAAACACTCATTTTACGACGACAGATCAATTTCGAAAAATGCATATGGCACTGATATATCAAATTATATGTATGGCAATATAATTGTATGATCAAATTATATATATATATATATATATATATATATATATATATATATATATATATATATATATATATATATATATATATATATATATATATATATAGCTAAATATTTATGAATAACTAGCTAATTAACTGGTTTCGAGTAATTACCTCGGAAACTCGGAATTCAAGATACTCTTTTGTCCGTATTTCCTCCACGCGCATCCATCTTCCATAGTTGAAGATACAATCACCCACGAATCTTTGGTCTTTCTGTAATTAAATCCATGTTTATATTATATATATAAGACAATTAAGTACAAACAAAGGTAAATAATTATTCATCAAATTAAAGTGGAATGTCTTTAATCAATCAATTATGGTTATATAAAATAGGGCAAAAAATCTGCTTTAAAAGTACGTAGATAGAAGTTAAAGGCGGCCGCGGCCCCCTCATCTCTTTTGTTTTTGCCTGTCCAAGTTGATGCTACTGTATATCTCTCCACAAACAGTGCTATTACATGTTGATTTATCTCTTGAATGTACGGACAACAATATATATATATATATACTATTAATTAATTAATTAATTATAATCATTGCGTAATTTCTAATTTTTTTTTTTGGTAGTGGAGATAAATCGATTTCAAGAAGCTAATTAATGTATACTTGAGATCTAGACAAGAACTTTAATTTACAGATTAATTATAATTTATAATTAGGTAGAAATAATCTCACCTCCTCTTGTAACAGCCCCTCCGATCTTTGACCACCACCCCGGGTTTCAGCTTCTTCCTGCTGTCGCCGCCGCAGTCAACGGCGGCGATCTGGGCTGACTCGGTGCAGGAACTCACCACGGAGAGAGTCACACTGAAAGATCTCACTATTTGAACCGCGAGTTCCTGAGCTGACACGTCAGCACTCCGGTCATCTTCCTGGACGCGATTCTGCAGAAGGGTTTGAAGCCTGGCCGCCATTTTCTTGCCCTCAACCAGCTCCGAGATCGCTCTTTTCCTCTTTGCATGAAAATTTCCTTCACTCATTAGACTACCCATTTTCTCTCTCTCTCTCTCTCTACCCTCACCTCCCTCTCTCTCTTTCTCTCTCCTCCCTTTTGGGAGGTACACGCTGCACTGTGTGCGTTTTGGATGTTTGTGGGTGGAGGGTTTCAGATGTAAGAGATAAGAAAGGAAAAAAAGGGTTTTTGCCGTTTGCTGTCACTTTTTTGCGGCTCTGTGATTGGTCGAAGCAGAGAGGTAAGTTACTGGAAAGGGAAAATTGTAATGCTGGTCCTCTATGTTGGTCAATCTAACAATTTAGTCCTCTAGATTGTCCTATTTCAATTTTACATGCAATACCTTTTCAAATTTAGCATTTTTGTTCCTATTTTGCTTGAAATTTTAATTCTAGCTCCTATTTCATAAACTATTTGGCTGATGATGCTAGAATTAGATCACCTTAGAGAGTTGAAGAAGGATGAGCTGGAAGAGCAAAGTGGATCACTGGCTCACAAGCTTGCTGATTTTGAGATACCTGCGATCATAGAACATGTAAACTAAATCTGGGGTTGATCCGGCAGAAACTCCTCCAACGCTCAAGTTAGACGTGTGGATCGCAAAAGTCGTATAGATAATACGAGTCATTGTATAATTTGAATATAGAACGTACCTTAAGAAATGAATTAAAATATTTATTTATACCTCATAGACTGGGCTGAAGTTTAATTAGTTGAGATTGTCGGTCCAAATCTTATTTGAAGGTGATTGAGACTCGATGGTAGTGGTGTTCAATATTGGATTCGTAACCCAATAGATAAAGAAATTGTAGACCCATTACATTGGTCCAACTAGACATATCGGTGACTAACAACCTTATCGTAATTTAGTTATATGAATATTTATAGATTTTAAATAGGGCTCTAACTTAGATGATGAGATTATCATTTTTAAAAGTCAATAGAAGCAAAATCCATAAAATCCGGTTGCCATATGGTGAAAATTGAGTTCAAGCAATTAAGAGAGGACCCAAAATGCTACATTCGTAAAATTATTGCATGTGAAGTTGAAATAGGATAATTTAGAGGACTAATTCTCTAAATAGACCAACATAGATGACCAAAATTACAATTTTGCCTTAATGGAAAATAAGACGAAGCCAGATTGGAAAAAAGATTAAAAAAGGAAAGAGAAAAGAAACCCTCGAAAATTGATTGTATGCGGGTCGGGTAAAAGCGGGCAAACCGAGCAAAACGAGGTGATGACGTCATTTAGCTTACGTTGCATGATGACGTCAGATCAGTTCTTTTATGGGCCGTGAGATCTTGACCGTTCGTATATGGGACTTCCTAACTAGCGGTTAAGATCTAGCGAAAGGGGTCTGGGACTATTAATGGGATTGGTGGGACTGGGTTTCTAGATATATTGGGATTTAATTATGTTGTTTAGAAGTCTAATAACGTACTTAAACTAATTAATTATATTAAATTAATTAATTAAATATGTGTCTTTTTTACTGTTTGTTTTTGTGCTCTACCAAAAGGCAAAAAGTTGTTACCTACATGGCTACATTCACACTATAGAGTAAACAAGTATTTTTCATGGAGTGGAAATTTATTAGTCATGGTATTCAATTATTGGTTGTCAAAAATGGCTTGAAAAAATAATAGGAAAATTAAATTGTAAATTCTTTTTTATATTATTTTTATTTTTTGTACATAGGATTTGAGAAATTTTGTACACTAAAAAGTTACACTTTAATTTAATTTATTCCCTGTAAATGTTAAATGTCGTTTCAATTTTACTGATATTGTTTTGACTTCAAACCTAATTTTGACCAATTTTTAGCCAGAATTTGGCAAAGTTCGAAACAAGATAATTGTAGTCGTTTGAGTTAGTTTTCTAATTCAATTTGAATCGGTTAGATTGAATGGCGTGTGACAAAGTTATGCATAAATAAGTCACATTTTGAATTTTAGACAACGATCAAAACATCAAAGTTGCGGGCAGTGTTGATTGATTCATATATATCTTTCTCACACGACATTTCAATCTTGGTAACTCAAGTTTTATTAGAAAGCTAACTCAGAAAACTACTCGTTCAGTGCTATGGGTTTTGGACAAAAAAATGGTTAAAATTATATTTGAAATCGAAACAGTATTATTAAAACTAAAACGACTTTTATCACATCCCGTAACTAATTATCTACTAACGCTAATTAGACACGTACTTTTTCTGCAAGATGTTTCCCTAATTAAATATTTCAATGATTTTATTTTTATTTTTATTTTTTTTTTAATTAGGGATTTTTTTATTATTATTTTTAATTCGATGGAAACAAAACCATTATTAAAATCAATTTAGTTTTGGAATATTGAAAGTTCAAACAACATGGTTGAAAAAGGTTAAAAATCGTGTAGCCTTTCTGCACAGCAACGGACATGAAAAATATAAAATAATCAAAGTATTAAAATAAATAAATATTATAAATCTATGGAGTTGTACTATATTTGTGTGTGATAAGTATATATGAGTATTAGTAATAATGGGCATCATTATCCATTAATTGCACTAGTCTATATGCACGTTCTACAGTTCTTTTGCCAATAACTAAACTAATTAATTATTAATGCACTAATACAATTAAAATTGCATTTAAGTAAGTCAAGTTGCAGTTTTGTTTTTTGTGTTTTTTTTAATCTTTGACTTATCATTTCTATTTTTTTTTTAACCAATACTTTTTCTGATGAATTAACTGTAACCATGTCTTACAAAATAAGTGGCACACTATACAATATAAATTAGTTTTTACACATAAAAACAAAACTTGATACAATTTGCCCCAGTCCTATGCTAACTCCACCACTGATTATAATTCTCTCTTCAGTTTCATCGTGTGTATTTTCTTCTCGCTACAATTAATAATAACGGATAAAATTAATGAAATAAAGAAAACAAAATAGATTCTTTACAAGATTCTGTTTTTGTTTCAAATTAATTATCACTTTACGATTCCAATAACGAATTTGTTTGCAATTTTCTAAATTATTTTCTTACTACTCTTAAGTAACTGAGAAATATAATAATTAATCGTAAAAAAAAATTAACGAGATCAATATTTTAGCCACTTTATAAGTTTTTTCATAAAATTGACGCATACTGATTAATTTTGTAATATGCGTGCACCAACTCAAAACGACAAATAATTTGACACGAAGGTAATAATAGTAGTTCACTATAATAAACTCATTGTGACAAATTGGAGGTTTTTTCATGGAAATTAACGAGCCTTAAAAAAAAGTTTATATTTCAGTTTTAAGTATTGGGCCCAAATATGAATTTCGGATTTGGCCTCAATTAGTCATCAACGGCCCAACTTATGGAAATGCCCAAATTAGCTAAAGTCCACCATCTTAGTTTTGACTTTTGACCATGCAAATTACTTCGTTTAATCGTTGGCGTTCACACTCTCCTCACAACCCTACTATGTGTTTGAATGTGCCACCTCTCTCTCTTCATTTCGTAACTATAGTTCCGTCATCAGCTTGTCTTTTTTCGGCAGTATTCGCTGTACATGGTTGACTTTGACGTAGGAGTAGCTTGTTGTCTCCTACCATTGATTATGTGCCTATTTATGCACTTAGAGAGAGGGACAAAGTTAACACTTATTTATAAGTATCTATGAGTTTTCTTTTTCCAATATCCTTCGTCTATGAGTGATTGAGTTCTGAGTGAGAAAATTTGGGTTTATCGAGTGTGAGAGTGTTCCTTTTGACTAGTTAACTATATCTATGTGTTGGTAAGTCAACTCAGTGTGAGTATTGAGATAGATCTAAGATTTTCTAGGCTTGAAGGCCGTGACTTAGTAATGGTTTCCGATTGGAGTTGCTACCTTCTTAGATTTTTGGACCGAACACTAGACAATAAGAAGATTGAGCCGATTTGAAAACAATAACAGTTACATGCATTAGAACTATAAACGTTTATGTAACTCTTTCTCTCTATTTCTAATATCTTCTGCGTATGTATATTTCTGTTAGAGTACCTAACATTTTTCTCGATGGAATATTTAAAATAAAAACTTGGAGTAAAATTACAAAGAACATAATTTGCTTTACATGAATTAACAAAAAATAAATAATTTCCTATTTATTTATTAAGTTATTGTTTATATAAAATATTTCTAAAAACTAAATTATTTGTTCCATAAAGAAAAAGGTTGAAAAATAAATCCCAAAGGCAAATTGAAAAAAATTGCAAGAGAAGAAAATGGTATCACTACCCCATGTTTGTATGCACCCTCACCCTCTTCTCTTGTACAGGAGAACTGCCTCGGCGGCGGCAATCAGAATGCTATCTTCTTCTTCTTCTTCTTCTTCCTCCTCCCCACCAAACCCTAACCCTTCTACCCTCATTTTCAATTCCTCCATGACTAAACTCTCTTCAGAAATACCTTCAATTTTTCCATTTTCCGCAGATTCTTCTCAACCCGGTTTTGGTTCTCATACTCTCCGGCTCTCGAAAAGCGTCGCCGCCACCAGCAACCAGGCTCCGATTGGTGTTGGTGAAGCTACCGGTGAAACTGAGTGTCCGTTGGTGGTGGTTTCCTTTTACAAATTCGCCGATTTTCCGGACCATGCTGGATTACGGAAGCCATTGAAAGAACTATGCGAGCGGCTGGTAGATTCTCTACTTCCTTTTTTTTCCGAATGTGTGTGTAGGCATTTTTCGTATTTCTGAGAAATTATTATGATATGGGATTTAATTTTGTTTAATGTTCTGTGATCGAGCTTTAATTGATTTTCTCATGGTTAAAAGAAGGATCTGTTTGGTTATTGAACAAATTGAATTGGTCGTCTTTATGTATCGACTTTAACAATTTGCGGTAATTCCTTCATTTATCCGGCAAGTTTGTGTGTGCCACAATTCAGAGTGTTGTGTTAGTGAGTGACGAACACTAGTAAAAAGTAAAACTAGGGCATACTCTGTTTTCGCTCTTAATTGTAACATCAGCTTCGTAAACCCCTAGAGACTGTGTCGTATCTCAAGAACTTCTTAAGAACCGAGTAATATTGAAGGTTTTCGTTTTTCCTAGTCAGAAAGGATGTAGAGTGACCCGATTGATAGCAAGCAAAATGATCTGTTTCTATGATCCGATCGCTACCCCTCTCGAAAGCGCATTTATGTGTGATTTTTATATTATTGCATATCTTTATATGAGTAATAATGCCTCACTAAGCTGATACTCTCAGCGTGTTTCAGGGGGCATTATCCTGGCACCAGAAGGAATCAACGGAAGCGTATGTGGGACCCGTGATTGCGTCGAAGAAGTGCTCACATTCATCCAAGCTGACGAACGGTTAAAGGGGCTTAGGCGTATTGAGTCACCTGTAAGTCCAGAAGAAGAAGCTATTCACCATGGACATACGAGCGCTTCTCCTCTTGCTGCAGGTGAAGATGCTCCCTTCCGATGGGATCATGTGAGGGTCAAATTGAAAAAAGAGGTAAAGTTCACTTTATTTATTTAGTTTAAAATTTGATTAGAAGATACAAATTTTGATGGCATTTTATTGGCTGTTTCAGATAGTCACATTGGGAATGCCTTCTGTGTCACCGATTGAAAGAGTTGGAGATTACGTGGGCCCCAAGGAGTGGAACAAACTTATCAGTGATCCAGATACTGTAAGCAGCGCTATATAGCGATTGTATTCTTGAAACTTGGAACTGTGTAGGCAGTCAAATTAATTTTGATATTTTGTCGCACGGGTTCGTTGAAGGTTTTCTATATTACGATTAGATTCATCAGGTGAACTGCGAATATTTGTTACATACTCCGCATAACTTATAGTGCATAGGAATCTCCTACAAAAGGAAACTCCAGTATTTTTAGACTCGTTTCCTTATTTCTGTATACTATTTTTAGATTTCCAGTGTAATTAGACTTGCATGCAGTAAAAAACTATAATGTGGTATCTTTTTTATCTGACTTTTTTGTTTTTGCATCAATGTCACTGTTTTAGGTGGTGGTAGATGTGCGGAATGGTTATGAAACTAGAATAGGCAAGTTTAAAGGTGCAGTCGATCCTTGTACAACAGCATTCCGCGAGTTCCCATCATGGGTGGATGAAACGTTCGAATTAAACGAATCTGATGACCAGGTTAATTCTGCTGGTTCAACACAAACCACAGCCAAACAAACTGAGGAAACAAAACCAAAGATGCCCCGAGTAGCAATGTACTGTACTGGTGGTATTCGGTGTGAGAAAGCATCGAGCTTTCTCCTCAGCAAAGGGTTCAAAGAGGTGAGATTCCTTAATCTTTACTAACGGTGCATTTGCATTTAATGAGAATGGATTTGAAATCCTTCCATTTGATTGACATCTATAGCAGGTTGGTTTACTGGTTGAACTGATTGTTGTAGGTTTATCATCTAAAAGGGGGAATCTTGAAATACCTTGAAGAAGTACCGAAAAACGAGAGCCTTTGGGAGGGAGAGTGCTTTGTGTTTGACAAACGAGTATCGGTAGAACATGGGCTTGTGCAGGGGACCCACAAACTATGCTACGGGTGCAAGCAACCCGTGAGCGATGCTGACATGGAAGCTCCAGAATGGGAGCACGCAGTTTCTTGTCCGTATTGCTATTCATCCAAGTCGGAAGAAGAGAGAGAGAGGGCTAGAGCTCGACAAAAACAGTTCGAGAGATGGGGTATTATTGGCGGTCCCGACAAAGGCCGTAAACCAATGAAAATGCAGGAAAGTGAAGAGGGAAACGATGAGCAGATGTCAAAGCTCAATATAGCTTAGTCAGTTCTAACTAAGAGATCTCAGATTTTGATCACATTGTAGTGAACATTTCCTCAATTTTGACCGTTTTCTTTTATGTGTTTGCAACTTTTCTTTGACTGGGGACCCTTTTAATTTTATTTTTTTCAAATTCAATTTCCAAATGAGGGATTATTAATTTCTAATTTAATGTGCTGATAATTCTACTAACAAGTTTGAACTTTGACGATTATTAATTCTAATTTTTTTTTTTGTTAAAAAAGAGTTTCAAATTTCAATTGAATGACATACATCTCAATGAGGGTAAAAGCGTAAAAGCGCGAGCTTCTTTATTCTATTTCCGGCAAAAAGGGCTGAACCGAGGACTGGTTCATAATTTAGGAAAGTTCTGTTTTCATTTGTCACAATTCCATTTACTTATTTAATAATAATAATACACAGTGCGAAGAAATCCTCTCAAGCGAAAAAGTCTCAATTCAGAATTTCGAATCTAGGGTTTGTTATCCTCCATCGCTAATGGCAACCCCAGCTGCAGGATCGGGTCTCCTCAAGTTTCTCCGCCCCAGCACGCGCCTCCAGACCACTGACATGAAGGCCGCCGTCCTCTGGGGCGTCGCCGCCGGCACCTCCGCCCTCTATCTTGTCCAGGTCCGATGATTATACCCTATTTTTCTACGAATCTGGATCTATTTTGCGTTCAATTAAAATCATCATTTGCTTCTACCTTCTCGTGTATCATAACCCATATGCATCATTTTATATATTTGGAATAGATCTCAGCATCAATCTATACGGCTTGTTCTTTGTAAAATTTTGCCTAAATTTGATAATTGATTTTGGTACTCACTCTATTCCATCTCTCTGGGGCGTTGATTTGCGTGAATTTTATTTATGAATAAGAATATCTGAAATTTATTTAGAAAGTATAAGATGATTACTTATGTAAAAGATGGCAATACAAAACTGTAATCTTATTAACTAAGTTGATGAGTAGTAAAGCTAGATAAAGTACTGAATTTACATTTGCATAAACTGCATACACTTTCTCAGCCGCCGACCCTGAAAAATGTTATGTTTTAGCTGGCACTGTTGTAAACTTAATGTACGAGATGATAATGGGAATTTACTGTTTTCCAATCTTCAAGTCTTTGTCATGGTAATCTTCTTGTAGCCTGGAATTTCTTTGTTTCCGTTTCATTATTGGTTGTTTTAAACCCATGCTTGATATACAACGCCTGTATGTTTGGGTATGGAATGTGCAAATTCGTGGAGATATGTTTCCCTTGTCCGAACTAAATCATGTTTCCGAGGTTTAAATTTTGGGAGATGCGCTACACTCCCACGTGAATTTCATTCCCATTCCTCCAATTGGAGCCCCAACTTTTCCGAACCATCACAAAAATATTTCCCTTGCCTGCATGTGAGGAGTTATTCTGTTACGACCAACTGTTGTTTGAAACGATATTCTCATCCTAGCTTAAGGCGATTTTTTTATTCAATGGGAACTCAAGTTCCCCAGCTTATAAATTCTGACAGTGTTATAGGCTTCTAACAAAATCTTAGCTTTTATTTCGTGACTGCAGCATAAGAGAATAGGTGATTTATGGATTTAGAATCTTGAAGCAATAAAGTATAGTATAGTGCTTTTGTTTTCTTTTTCTTTTAGTAGATGTTGTTCGATTACGACACATGGGATTATATTCAAGAATATATGATGAGTTCAGGGTAACCAATCATTACTAAATACTAAGTTTGCTTTTTATGGGTTGTCTCTTGTGCAAAATTTGGCAGTTGAATCTGATGTAAAGAAAGTTCTCTCTTGTCTTGGTTTGGATCACTGCTAACTTTTCTCTGTTTGGACTTTTGGACAGCCTTTTGACTATTTGAGAAAGACGTTTTTCGAGAAACCTGAGCCCGAACAAAATTGAATAGAGATGTGAAATCCCGGTGGTAACCTCTTTTTTGTCTTTGATTTTGCAAACTTGGAGAAGCATTTGCCCAATAAATTTGATATTTTGTACTTACGCTTTTAGCACACAAGGCTGCATCATTTAATTTCTGAGGATTTGCTTGGAAACAATCTATTTTTATTTTTCTCTCTCTCTCAAAGGCATTCTTTTTGCCAGTTTATTGCATGCTTTCATTGATTGTTCATATTTGTGTTTTAGCATCAGGTAAAGTATTTAACAATCTCCAATTAAGCAATTCGAAGTTTTGAATTTGAAACCTACAACTTCGGCTTCTATTAGAATCCAAATTTCGGGTTGTCGGCCTTTGGGTGCGTGTTGTCACGCCTAGATCTCTATTCTAGAAGATCTTCTAGAATTCTTTTTTTTTTTTTTTTATCGAAGATCTTCTAGAATTCTGTGTTGGTCAAATATAACTGAACTTTCTATATTAATCCCTTTCCTAGTAAGTCATGTTTTAAAGTGTGTTTCATCACAGGCCAATTATTACATTACATTCAACTGCAATTCCATTCTCATAAAACTCCTCAATTGAACCTGAGTCACGTGCTAATGGTACAGTCTAGAAGAGAACGAAGACCTTTTCCAAACGGGAGCAAATTTGGAGATTAATACCCGAAAAATAGATGCCATGGGATGCAAATATATAATTTAAATGAATGTTTTTTTTTTTTTATATAGATCTTAATTTGAATAAAACTTTCCAGAAATCAAAACCAAAATCAGAAGTAAAATATATATATTTCCACAAAAAGAAAACAAAAAAATAGTGTACTGCAGTTTACAAAAGTAAAACCCCAGAGTTCACTATTCTAACTTCAATGGGTAAATTAGATATTAGAATGAATTAAATCAGCCACGTGTTCAAGAATCCATTTATATCCAAAAAAGCACCGCATCCATTTATATCCGAAATTACAATATCTAGTTAACAAATTCTTGTCCCTCGAAATTACCCATCTCACACGAGTACGAAGCACAGCCGTTGGATGGGGATATCCTTTGACCAATCCTCACCGTCAAATCAAAACCTTGGTGCCACAACATAACACAACACACCAACCTACCTTGTTTATCTTCGCTCGGTGTTATTTCAGGGAAAAACAGATATTATTATACACGCAGATATACTTACACTAGACGACGCGCCGTAACTAGGGTTTCAGTTTCTTTGGGGGGAGCCCGAAGCTGATGCTGCATTCGATTTCTAGTTTCTTGAGGTTCGATTTCATAATTCCATTTTCTGTTTTTCTATTGCTTTTCTTTCCTCGTCCAATTTGTTGAATTTGTTTTCCTTTTCGTGTTTGTTTATGATAATTGGACCCTGATTTTCGGGCACCCTGAATTTTTTGTTTCTTCGAAGATTATTTCGAGTTCCTATATTTGTAAGGAAGGATCGATTCTTCTGTAGGTCAGGGTCAAACATTCGTTTTCTTTTTCGTTTTTTTTTTTAATTTTATTTTTCTGGTGTGCAATGTGAAGATTCAGTATTAATATTAGCAGCTGATTTCGTTGTGAATATTTTTTTTGGCGTATGTTCGATTAATTTCCTCTCGAACTTTTTTTGTTTGTTATTTGGTGCTCCAAGATTCATCTTCAATGATACCGAACGATTCCCCAATTTTATCGAATTTTCTGGTATTATTCAGAACAAAAAATTGGCATTGTTTAATCTGTTTTTTTATCAGATAGAGAGGAATAATGGAGAAGGAGCTGTGTGAACTTTTTGAATCGGTGAAGAGTGCTGCAGATGGGGCTGAGAACTCACCGAGCGAAGAGGAACGGTGCCTTGATGAGTTAAAGCAGCTCAAGAAGTTCCCTGTCAATTATCAAGTCCTTGTTTCCAGTCAGGTACTTTTATGCATTTCTATCTTGGTTAGTGTCACGTTCGTATTTGATTAGACTTTTAACGACTTTTTCGGGTGTGATTTTCCTGAGGTTTGTGTCTTTTACATCCGACAGAGCTTGGCTTGTGGTAAAAAAAAAAAACTCATTTCGTTTTGTTACACTTAATATACTAATATCATTAGTTGCAAATTTCCACATAAGAGAGTTGTAGGAGTTGATGGTGTATAATATCATGAGTGATTTGTCGTTTTTACTGTCAACACACATACTTTGATCCCCTTCCTTAGTTATATGTTCAACTGTCAGAAGTCCCACTGAAGACTAGGTTGAGTTTTTAGCACGTGTATATCAAAAAACACCATAACTCATTTAATGAATTACGACAAAGAGCTTTATTTGACTTTTGAATGAGGCGCGTGGAGTTACACATGGCATGATTTGTCTCTAATGACCGAAATACTAATGGACTTGTAGTGAAACAGAAACAAAATATAATTTCTCTCTCGAACAACTGATATATTCTGTCAATGGGAAATGATAGCTATTAGCTACTATGCCAAACCTGGAAATGGCTTCTCTTATTGTATATTTAAAAAACATGTTCCTTTTACCGCCTGTTCTTATACTTGGTGGGGTTTCTGTTTTGTCTTTGCTATACAATACGAATAACCAATATTGTGAAACGATTCGGATCTTACTCTATTTATGCCCTACAACTTTATGCCCAATGAAATGGATACATATTGTGTGATTCCAAAATGGGTGCATACCTTCTAAACATCACATATCTTGATAGAATGTGAGTAGTTCTTTTTATCACATTGAACATCCTATTGGAATAACATGCTGCTGTTTGCCACATTACTTTTCTTTGTGCTACCTTTCGGAAACTGTTTTAACTTTTTATATTGAGTGATCTTATAGATGAGAAGATTTTTTCTTCTTTTATCCTTTTCAAGGATCTTGCTACTTTATACGTAGCTTCATAGTCAATTTTCCCTCGAGCTAAATACTTTTTTATTACAGGTTGGCAAACGGCTCCGCCAACTGACAAAACACAGAAGCGAGAAGATCAAGGCATTGGCTTCCGATGTGGTCGATATGTGGAAAAACATAATCGTTAAAGAAACAATGAAAAACAAGAAAAACGAGGCCGCCGAGAATGGCAACTCAGTGAAAGCCGAAACTACCGGTTCAGAAACTAATGGGGCGAAGAATCTCCAGAGATCAAACTCCATCAAGGGCGAGACCAATCCCGCAGCCAAGAAATTGAAGGTGGAGACAAAACCCGCCAAGTTGGAAGTTTCCACCAGCCTCAAAATTGAGAAAACAGAAGTCATTCAGACAACCAAGAACTCCACCGGAAAGCAGTTGCACGTCGAGACAAAAGTCAAAGTGGAGAAAACAACTTCAGTGGGACCACCGAAACTGACGTCTCTAGTCTACTGTAAAGATCCTATACGAGACAAACTCCGTGAGCTTCTCGCAGAAGCTCTCTGCAAAGTCCTAACCGAGGTAGAAGATGACAATTTAAAACAGAGGGTGAATGAATGCGATCCTTACCGAGTTGCTGTCATAGTCGAGACAGCAATGTTCGAAAAGTGGGGCAAATCAAACGGGGCCCAGAAGTTCAAGTACAGGTCAGTGATGTTCAATATTAAGGACCCGAATAATCGGGATTTTCGGAGGAAAGTGCTGCTCGGGGATATTGAGCCGAGGGACATTCTTGAACTGACACCGGAGGAAATGGCGAGCGACGAAAGACAGGTGGAAAATGAGAAGCTCAAACAGAAGGCGTTGTTTAATAGTGAGAGAGCGGCGGCTCCAAAGGCGAGTACTGATCAGTTCACGTGCGGTAGGTGTAAGAAGAAGGAAACAACTTACTATCAGATGCAGACTAGGAGTGCTGATGAGCCTATGACAACCTATGTAACCTGTGTCAACTGTGGTAACCACTGGAAGTTCTGTTGATTTGATTCATATCAACCAATTGTTTGTAGTTTACATGTGGCGGGAGATGATTGGTTCTGGTAAGACCCCCCTCCCCCACACCACCTATGTCTTGATTGGTTCATTGTTTTATGTTGGTGTAGTTTATTTTAGGACTCCAGATTTGATGAGTAGAGCTAATATTTGTTTTAGGAGTTGTTGCTATAACAAGTTTAGGTATTGAAACACTGGTAGTATTTTTGTTTTTCGAATTCTTAATCGGTACTCTGTTTCAAGTTTCTGTTGTGCTGTTTTCACAAATATTATGTTCTTGATTAGATATTGGTAGAATCAGAGAGAATGGAGAAGTTTCGATATTATTATTATTATTCCATGAAAATCAGGTACATTGTCTATGGGGTAACAAAAAAAAAAAAAAAAAGAACAGAGAAATTCTTAAACAGCAGAGGAAGTGGTGATGGTGTGTTTGATGGCCTTGAAAACCTTGGAACTGTTGTCGAAAATGAGAGCCCTTCGGTTGTAGTCGGTGGGGTTGGTTCCGTTGTCTTCACCCATTATAGCTTCTCTCTCCAAGCACTCGAGCAGCTCGACTATCCCATCAATCTTATCGTTTGTTCCGACGAGTTCTTGTTCTTGCTCTACAATGTTGTTGATCTCCATTAGTATCTTGTCTACTTCTAACACTGATGATGAAGAATCCCCTTTGGAACATCTCAAAGTTGTGACAGTTTGCTGGTTTTGAACAGAACGTAAACACACAGTACTAGGACATAAAAACCCAATCTTGGGTGTGAACAAGATAGGTGATGAACGAAATGTATGTGCTGTTTTGACTTGACAAATTGCTCTCTCCATTCTCTCTCTCTCTCTCTAAATCAAATACTCTTGGACGATGGCCTCCAGGATTCTAGGTGCTTTCTCTGGTATATATAGAGTTTCGTGCGGAGGAATGAGGGGGGGGGGAAGTGGGTTCCTGCCACGTGTCAGTATTAGAAATTTTGCTACGTGGCGTAAAGATTGAGCAGATGGAGATTGGCACGCGCCCCTAGGGTGTGGATTTTATGTACCACGTTTTCTTTTCGATAAGGAATCATTTCCAGACAGCGAGATTAAAGGAAGCGGTGGCGGCAGATTTTTCTTTGACTTGGTTGTTTCCAAATTGAGTACGATTTTTACTATAGTTGGTAAAAAAAAAAATTAAATAAGATTTTCATTTAATATACTCCCTCTGTTCCATAATATCTGTCTCTTTTGAGAATTTATTTTGTTCCATATTATCTGTCACTTTACAATTGCTTATTTTTCAATTTTACCCTTATTAACTCTATACCACTCTTCATGTATTAATTAATAAACAAGGGTATTTTGGTCTATCAATATCTATTTTCCTAAAATCAAGACATATTTATTGAGATTCTTAAGATTTGTGCTAAGGTGAAAAACGACACCTATTTAGGAACGGAGGGAGTATATTGTAATATAGATTAGATAAAATTTATCGAACTAGCTTACACATGAAAGTTGAAACAAATACGAATATAACCAAAGAATGAAGAATACATGAAGCATATGACCTATAAAAATAAGAATATAGAAGCTGAATTGAGCTTTAACTAGTTAATAGGGTGAGGATGATGCCACGTAAGCTTGTTTTAGGAGCTTAATGAACCAAGATCCTAAAATTATTTTGGTAATAAAAAGACCTGTGTAAGCCAATGTTTTCCTAGTCAATTATTCAGACATGTCCATTAATCTTCTTTCAGCAGCAATAGCTGCAGCTACAGAAGGTGGCAGATCCCTCAAGCTTCCACTAGACGGCGGCGGCGGCGTCTTATCTTCTTCTGCAGGCGGCGGCGCTACTCTGAATAAGGACTCCACATCCCTGAGAGTCAAACATGGCTGGTCCAGATTCTTTCTGTTCCCACTGATGAACGAATTCGAATCCGTATTCCTACTCTTGTTCATTTTATATATGCTTTCCTCCACAGTGTCTTTCACCTGTCCACCAAGAAAACATTAAGAGTGAAGAAGACAGAATCGAGATATCATATAAACACGAGATTTTGAGAGAGATATTTTACGTACGATAAAACGGTGGACTAGTGTTTTATGCTCCTGTCCAATTCGGTGAACCCTGCCAACCGCTTGTGCTTCAGCTGCTGGATTCAGAAGTGGCTCCACTAGAATGACATGCTGAGCTTCCAAGAGATTTAAACCATTGGCTCCGTGTTGAATTAATAGCAGTAGTACTTGTGGAGTTTCGGTTGCCACTTTATCTTCTTCTTCGGGGTTTTTATCGTTTTCATTGGCATTATTGCTCTTCCGTCCCCTGAATTGGCTGATGGCTATTTGTGATTTCCTAGAGAGTTATACCAAGAAAAATTAATTAAATAAGAAACTCGTGTCTCAGTGGTGCAGTTTGGAAGTATTCGCGTGTGAATATCTTGACCCTCAAAATTTACAACGACAATGGTGGTCAGTCAATACACGAGGATAAGAATCTACCTTCCTCCTTTCATCCTGACGTAGCTTATGCTATTGGCAGTGAAGGCGTGTTGTAAAACATCAAGGACGTCGTTCCAACTGGAGAAAACAAGAGTTTTTGCCTTGGGATCCGCAGAATTAATCTCTAAAATTCTCCTCGTCACTGCTTCAATCTTCGTAATACAACCAACCATTCAAAGTGACAAAAAAAAAAATCAATAATTAGGTTAAGAGATGAACAAGCCTGAGGAATACTAAGCATGCTGGCAGTTTTTTCGTGTCATTTTATTTCAATTGCAAATGACATTTTTACCTTTGTACTGTATGAACCTTGGACAGTAATAGAAGCTTCGGATTTGTCGTAAGTGCAGCATGATTCATTTTGTCTGTCATCAGCAAGCGCAATATTTCCAAAACCAGTGGGTTGCCGGCATGTTGGGCACATCATCCTATCAAATTTTCTAGGTTGAATCAGCCTTCTCTCGGTCATTGCAAGTAAACCTGCACCAATATTATCACTGTGTGTTTTTTTCTTTTTCAAACATTTAAGCATTATTAGGGAGCACACACAAGCAACAGAGGCCAAATGAAACCGGGACAAAACTGACCAGACAGCATTAATATTAGACAAACATTCTTTCTCAGCCGAACATTATTTTCTCTTTTCTAATACCAGCTTATGAAAAGAAATATAACTTTATCTTACAAAAACACTTTTATTCTGTTCAAGCCGAGATTATAATGATATACAGGTTTTAAATAAATATATAAAATCTGTAAACTGCAATGAACTAATGTAGAATGGATTGAAGACATTTTCACTTGATAATGACTAAAAGTTAAGTATTTGACAATAAACATGAAAGCATTCAGACTTCAGAGAGCTTCGTGCTTACTGCTAATTGATTTTGCTGCTGATCATACACTCACTCAACAAGATCGAGCCACTAAATTTGCACAAGGCTTATCAGTAGATTTTATAAACTATGCCTAGCAGAAGATACAAGTCATGAAGCACTAAATATGATCACTATTCTAAACATACAGGGGAAGAGAAAAAATAGAGAAATACTCGACAAGAGCCATCATTTCATGCACAAAGTAGTGCGAGGAAAGAGAAGTTATGGCCGACAGACTTACATTTACAGCATGTGACATGTCCACATTGAAAGACCATTTTCTGACTACCGAGATGCTCTTGACAAACTGGGCATGATTCTGCAACTGTTTTAGGTATGCATCCATTTGCTGAAAGCACCTCCGCTTTGGCTACAGTAGAAGCACTAGTGCTTTCTGATTTCATGTTTTGATTAGATTGTACCAAACCCTGGCAAAGGATAAGTGAGTAGCTGCAATTAACATACCAGTATTACAGTCGTAATATAAGATGCTGTTTATTTATGATCCGCTATTAGATGCAACAAGAACTTGTGGCTAAATCACTTAAACTAAAAGGAATCTTGCTTGACTAAACTTATTAGAAAGTACTCACCTCTAGTCAACATGAAGCATGCAAATATTGCATTAGGTACTGCCTGCACTGACTATTCAGACTAAATTTGTATTCTCGAATTTGGACATCATTACGTGAAACTTCCAATGGAAGAGAACTTCTATAATAAATTCTTTATGCAACACTTTTTATACATTACATAGTTATATCCAAACTCTAGGCAACTGTTCATTATATCATGTGGTTGACTGAATTCGGAGTAACAGTTATATGGAAAGCAAAATCATGTTGGACGTTAATGAATGATCCAACACAAGGAAACAGAACACTCAACATGCTGCCAAAAACTGAGGCTTTCTTACCTTTAAATAACGAAGTTGTCCTTTTATCCTTGACAATGAATCCTGTGCTATAAACTTTTCACTAGAATTTTCAACACTAGCTGCATCCAACTCGTCTAGACTTAAAGCATCAATAGACTTATCATCCTCATTTTCTCTAACGCGTAACCTTGAGGTTGCCATCTTAATTTCATCATGAGCACGCAACACCTGTGCCTGAGAGATCGCCAAAGACCTTGCTAGGGCATACTCCTTGCGCATTGCCTGAATAGCAAATTATAGGGACATCAGGCCAGATAGACAGAGATCTACTGAATAATCAAAATGAGATGGAACTTATGCACTCGTATCCAGCATAAGTTCGTTCTGTAAGCATTGAGGTAGCACATCCCCATTTAATATTTTACGAAGGGAAAGAAATATCTCTTTTGTAAAGAGCACAGTAATGCAAATTACATGATGTGTATTTTCATGATTGCTTATGGATTATAATACATGATGTGTTTTTGACTCAGCTAAAGTCTAAAATTTTGGAAACAAAAGTGAGTGAAGAAGTTAAAAACACATCATGTATTGTAAACCATAAGCAATCCTGGAAATACCGAAGAACTATGTTTGCCATACTTCAAGAAGATCAAGCTGGTTTCTGGCTGTCGAAATTCTGTCTCTTTCTAAGAATCCCCTGGAGTTGTTTCTGATTATTGTCAGCACAATCTCCAAATCAGATGGTGACTTTGAGACCTGCCAGAACAATTTCGTGAAGAGAATATAATATAAGATGTTACTGCCTTAACCATGCTATTATAACACTCGGGGGTGATCAAAAGACATAGAAAACATACAAACAAAAGGAATCATATAACTAACCGTCACAGTTTCGCCCACATTCCTCTTCTTTCCATTATTTTCATAGTCAGAAGCAGACAAAGCTGAACTTTTGTCATCTCGAGACAAATTCGAATAAAACTGATTCAGAGCAGACTTCTTCTTTTGCATATTCACTGCTTCTTCTGCAGATGTGATCACCTCTCCGTTATTGTTTTTGTTAAGGCGAAAGAGCCTTGCTTCGTAAACCTGGTCAGAAGAGATTTTATAAAGAAAAGGTTACATAGTGCACATGTCATAATACTTGAGAAAGGTGACAAACGATATAAAGCTACAAACCTGAAATATTTCATCCAACTCACAATGGGTACATGCAGGACCATCACAGTTGGCCATGCACTTTTTACAGTATCTCACCCTTGAAATATCCTCCTCTCTAGGATTTTCCATTGTTTGGTCAATCTCCACGAGTCTATCAAGTAAAGTTTTTCTTGACCCTTCCAAAGCATCCAATCCAGTTTGAATGTAGTATTTTAGAGTTGTTATGCTGCGGAAGCTGCTTGAAAACACAATAAAACATTGGGGGTGTTGCTAAGGAATTCAAAGTAGTTGTATTTAATAGCTCCATGACAGCACAAATTTCAAGTCAATAAGGAGCAGTTTGCTTTGTTCTTCAGAAATTAAAGTGAGATAATGATCAAGTAAAATAGCACAGATATGGAAACACTGAGTCTACGATACATCCGAAAAAGCTTGCACGCAAAATTTTCATTAGGTGGAAGTAGTTTAAAACCAGAAGGCAAATCATCACTAACCATGCCGAGATTCTTGATTTCTTATTCAAATTCCCAGAAAGAGCTTCTCCTATTTTTTGGATCAGAGAGCTGGACGAATCCTGGTTTTGCTCAAAGTGATATAGGGCATCCAACCACCATGTTGTATCCTGATTTTTCCTTTCTGTAAACGCCCCACAGACCTGATAGGGAGAGGGATAGAAAGAGACTCGTTAAAGAGAAAAACCAACAACGATGACAGTTAAAAGAACCAGAATTACATGAAAGTAAGATATTGGACTAACAAAAAAAATCAAGATAAAATCCAAAATGGTGCATTCACATTCAGCTAGATGCAATTCAAGCTTAATGCAAATCACAAAAATAAGTAATGCATGCAATATATTTCTCCACCGTGGGATTGCGTCGGTCTATTCCATATAATATGCTCAATATACAAAATTTGTGCTGCTTAAGCACAGCAGGAGAAATCGTATATGCTATAAAAAATACAAAATAAATTCAAAATGCACTATGTCCAAGTCCACTAAAATATACTGCAAGCATAGACAACAGAATGACATCTGTTTAACAAGAATAAGTGTGATCTAAAATAGAATGAAACCAGAAACCTGTTCATATGATCTCCTGAACTCTTGTTGAGCCAAACATAACTTTGAAGTAAATATAGACAAGAACTTCTGCTTTACATCTTCGCACACTTCTCGCAAGCGCTGAACATACGTTGATATATGCGGCTGAATGTCATTAATAATTTCACCATTTCTCGCCAAGCTCGATGGAGAATTAAGTGAATTATGAGAAATTATGTTTGGATTGGGATGTTGAAAGATCTTCTCAGTAAACGGCAACACTTCAGCAAGATTATGATGAATGTGGATGTTCAACAGAGGATCCAAGCGGAAATCATCGGATTGTTCTTTAACTAAATCCAGTGCCTCTTTATACAACAATACAGCTTCAGGAAAATCTTGCTTGAGTATAGCTATACCCGCAAGTCCATTCAATGCAACAACTAATTTCCTGAGGGCGTCCTCGCCTTCTATTTTTGTCTTGCCTATAAGAACCTGGAGAAAAGAAATCTTAGTTAATAGACGAAAGCAGCAAACTCGATGAAACTTTTGAACAAAGTGATAGGTTTGTATTAATACTAAACCCACCGATAGTATCTCATCCATGGTCATGGGAGACTTCTGCAGAGAACGTAAACCAGAACTTCCTACTTGAGGATGGCAGCAGGCTTGACGTAGCTTTAGAAGCGAGTTGAACAGCTTTGCAGCATCCATATTGGTGATATAAGTTTCAGATGAAGTATCATATGACCCGGAATCTGGACAAAAAATTATGATCATTGTTTATGGTATAATTAGGGGAAATTACAAACACCCCACCCTCAGACATTAAAATGAGATCCTCTAATAGCATTTCTCAGAAACAAAAAAAAAAAAAAAAGGTGTTGTGCTTGTCTCTAACTTCAAAGTCGATGCTCAACTTTATGGAAAAATAAAAAATCTTTTGACATCTTATTTGGCTCACAGTTTAAATATCAAATGACATGATACAAATTTATTGAAAAAAACCTGATGTTTTGTTCTTTCTAACATCATCCTTAAAGCTTTCAACAACTTCTCGAGCATCATCCACACAAGTTTCATGTTGCCTCTGGTAGAAATGCTCTTCAATTGGTGAGAGGGAGAGCCAAGAGACACGTTCCTCCTGAGGAGGAAGTTGCAACTCATCCCAAACATGTGCCTTTGAGGAGCGCCACATAAGTTGTTTGAAATAGTTGTGCGTGAAAGCCCTAGCACCTGCATCCCCCCTCTGCAAAATGAGATAAAAGAGGCAATTTCAACCTCAGTCAAATCAAAATATTCATAACATAGTAATATTTCCATACCTCATATGGATTAGAAATAACATCAGTCCACCAACGAAGAACATCAAATGGGCTTGACTGGAGAAACCTGAGAAGTCCATATAGGTCGTCAAGTTTTCGTTGGATGGGAGTTCCTGTTATGCACCAACGATGTTTTGCATGTAGACGCAATGCCAATTCTGTTGCTGCTGCAGCACTACCCTCCACCATTTGAGCTTCATCCAAACATATTCTCCACCATAATACTCTGGTTAGAAGAGTTGGAACAACTGGGTATCTACGACAAACCCAAAGAATATCCCAATCAACAAGATGCTTAGGATAAAAAAAATCAATAAATATAACAGCAGTGAAGGTAAAAGGATCTCTTGTGTATCTTCCTATGCAGATGTTCATAGCTTGTTTTGGAATTAAAAAAATATATATATTTGCCTTAATATGAAAATCTTCCATTGTTGTTTTTGACACCAGGGAAGAGTGTTTTGTCCTCAAAGCATATTTTTGGAATATGGTGTTCGCGCCAAACTAGGCATTAAAAACCTCCAATGTTCAAAAGAAAGTTTGCTACCTCTTCATGTATCTCATAAAGCGCCGATCACCTTCATGTCTGTCAGAATCATGTGGCAAATCCTCTTTAAGCACGTCGTAAGTTGTCAAGACAACATCAGCACTTAGAAGTTCATCGATATCAGGAAGAGGTTCATTGGAGAAGGAAGAATGTCTAACTCCTCCATAAATACATATTCTCAAAGAGCCAGGTTTTGTATGACTGTTGAAGAAATGAAAGACAATGGATAGAATATAAGTAAAAGCGAGCAAAACAAGGATGATAAGAACAAACAAAGAAAGAAAATAAAGTAAAATTATGAACCAAAGATCTAACAATTTTTGTTGCTGGATACAAGGAACACGGATTCAATTATTCTTCAAAATATTATTCATATTTCATTCGTAACTCTCATAAAGGTTATGCACATACAAGAGGAAAATAACATATTCCATCTACAACAGACGCATATGAGAGGAAAGGTAAACAGGCATGATTTCATGAATAAACTACACTATAATTGGTAGGACTTAATAATCCTGAGTAATAGTTTGGCTAAATTAAAACAGATATACTCCATCTAACTCAATTTTTCTACAGACTCGGGAACATAAGAGGCCCCAACTTCCAGCATACCGCCTTTGGGGAAGCCCAGGCTCCAAGGACATTTTTAGAGTGATAGATAAATTAGGACATCTAGAATAAATAATATATATAGTCGAACAAGAATGACTTTCCACAAATTGTAGTTATCCAATCGTAGTTAGATTTTCAGCATATTAATATAAACAGATATAAGAGAAGAAATTTAGATAGACGAGTAGCTTTCTCAGTAAATACACCATGATCCAAGATCTAAGGACCTGTTAATAGGCCATATGCACAGTACCAAGAGTTATCTTCTACATATGTAATAGCTAAATGTCAGAAGCACAATGCAAGCATCTGTGGATTAGCTGACACAAACATAGGATATCCAGTCACAAAAAAGCAATTAGGTTCAAGAGACTCCAAATAAATGCACAGGGCGAGTTACCGAAGAATTTCAGAATGCCACTGGAGCAATATGGGAGTTGGGCAAACAACAAGAGTTGCACCTGAAGCAACTGGAGATTCTGTGGCCTGGATTAGCTCTGAGCACGTATGACATATATACTCACCAACCATCTCAACTACTTCAGTGTCGTTCTTTCTCTTTCTACAATTCCTTGAGTTTCCAGTTGAGCCCTCCTCGTATTTTTGTCCTCCAGTGGCTTCCCCAGATTTTGAAATCTTTCCTTTCACTGAATACCCAACGCAATCTGCATGCTGCCAAGCATCACAAAAGTCACACTGCACCCACATACCTTCATATTTGTAACTTTCATTGACAGCACCACATAAGCACTCAACCCGCTCCCTTTTCAATCTTTTGAGATTATTCTTTTGGAATCTTTTGGCTTGTATTGCCATATAAGAACCACCGGCAACTTCAGATGATGGCATACGGTGAGTGAAAATACAAGAGAGCAGCTCTATAGTTTTCCCCAAGCCCATTTCATCTATGTTTCGTCATAAGCAATGCAACACCAGCAACCATAGGACCATCAGTTAATCTTATTTTCAATCAAAATCCAGATTTTACAATAAAATAACAGACGATGATATAAAACTGCTGCCGTAGTTTTAGGTAGAGATTTTTACGCTCGTTAATATAAAACTGAATACAGAAAAATATGTCTTTTGAAGGTGAAAAATGTGTTGAATATAACTCCTCAAAGTTAAAGAGACTAAACTTAAACATTTCCTAGTCTAAAGACCTAGATAGTATAAACCAGAAGTACCCAATAACTGAAGAAAAGATGCATTAATTATTACTTGTAAATGTAAAACTCGAGAAAGTTCACGTACCAGCAAGAATTCCACCGGAGACATATGATGAGCAGCAACTAGCATGCAATGAAACATTTCCACTAGAGCATAAAATATGAAAAATAGCAGATGTGTTATTTTGGGTAATTTAAATTTGCTCAGAGAAGTTATTCAATAAAAGCTGCAATAAAAAACTAAATGAAGACGTGGAAGTAAATCAATGACATTTTATAATTACACAAATAGGACAAGGAATCATCACCAAGGTTACAGTTCCCCTTATGGAAAAGTTTTGAAAGCCAAAAATGAATAATTGAATCAGGAAAGAAGAAAAGTAATATGAATCACCTGCAGGTTGGGCAACAAAGTAGCAAAAGCAGATAAATGTCGACAATCAAATCTCAGTAATGTATATTAGATAATTTGGTAAAATAAATAAATTTCAACCTGGGGTTCAACACCTTCAAGATAAGAAATACTTAAACTAATCATCTAACTCTAAATAAAAAAAATAAAAAATAAAATTAAGCGGTTTTAGCTATTGATACCTAATCAAGATAAATTTGCTTATAGAAAAGATTGAGAAACATACCTAAAAGGGTTATAATAAATTCTTCTAGAGGTGTCGATTAAATTTAGAGGCATGCATAGAGGAGAGACAATCTGATTTCTTTGATTTCCATCTAAATTTTCAGAATCACCTTCCTCTCGTTTTACCATCCAGTAAACAGCACGACGCTGATATGGTCTTAGTTCAGGAAGCAAGTTGGCCAGGACATCATCCTCCAGCATTGGTGCCCCCCTTTTTGTAACAAATCGATCAGGTGAATTTCATTAGAGACATACTCCAAAAAATAAAAATCATAATAAAGGGTAAGCTGCAGTTTCCATCAATACTCACTTTGATGGCTTGATAGCTTCATAAAAGCTGGAAACTTCAAATCTCACTTGTTTTCTTGATGCAGAGAAATCACCATCCTTATGTTCCCCAGCATTATATCCATATCTAGCTTCCGAAGTCAAAACTTCTGGCCGAAGCCATGCCATAACACTCATCATACTTTTCTTCCAGAGCGGCCTCGTATTATCGAGAAGGGACTCACACTCATCAAACGCACTTTTCAGAATCTCAACCCGGACAGAAATGGATGACATGCCCTCCAAAAACTCGTCTCCTAAAATTGGCCTAACAGTCAAGTACTTCAAACTAGCCAAATGAACAAGACCTGTAACTCCTTCGTCTGTCCCATCAACATTTCCAGAGACCATGACAACATCCCTCTCAGATCCATCGACCGTGCATTTCATCATAAACTGCAAACACGTATTACCCTCTGACAAAACCGGCCAATGCCCTAATTTGATACGACCGAGATGCTCATTCACATTACTCAAGCTAAACCTCAAGAAGAAACTTGAATCCCCATAGAACTCATCAGTCAGCTTATATCCATAAAACTCCGAGCTCACCCTCAAATTCAACAATAGAATTTCGGAGACATCATAATGTTCCTCAGAAACCCAGTTAGACTTTTCGATTCCAACAAAAAATGGTTCCTCGGCAATCTCGTCTTTTCTAGGTTGTGCATCGTTATCTTTGTTTAACTCTGATTCAGATGACTGCTTCTCTAATATTTCTCCCGTCCTATGAGGCCGAATTTGTTTCCTTCTACCCATCTACACAGAAAAAAAAAAGATATTACTCGTAAAAATTCAAAAACTAACCTAAAATTACTAATTTGAACACGCAGAAACAGAGTAACTATCATCTGATGCAAAATTCAGTTTCGGAATGTATTCAAAGAATTACATGAAATTTGTTCCTCCGTAGATGCAAGTGTAAGCAATTGATATACCTATAATCGCATTCACCTAGAACTGCCCGCTATTCTGTGTGTTTATGAACAAGGGTTTGAGTTAAAAGTAAAACCTGGAAATTATCCTGTTCGTCCTCTTTTTCTGGTATAACACGCGGGAAATTCGAGATTAATGCAACTGGAGGAGTAGGAATTCCGGCAAGCAAAACCAATTGTACGATTGGTTACTCTGTAGTTTCGCCTACGGCGGCGCAACGGTGACTACGTCGGTCGCAAATATTCGATTCACGAATCTTTCATAGTTTTGTTGAAAATAAATTATGTACCCCGGATTTGTCGGAGGGCCGGTTCTATTGGTTTTAACTTTTAAGTGACGGTTGATAAGTAGATTTAGGGCGTTTTCGGGCCGGGTATGGGTCGATTTTATTGGCCCGATTGTTTGGGCGAAAATTTTAGGGTAAATTACACTTTACCCCCTCGTACTCTTCCTGAGAATCACTTTACCCCCTCGTACTCTCAATTTTATCGATTTACCCCCTTGTACTTGTACAATTTCCCAATATAGCCCTTTCCTTCAACTTTTGTCAATTTTGACTATCACGCCGTTTGGTCAACTCTGTAAATTACAAAATTGCCACTGCCTATAACGCGTCGTTTCTCCTCTGTCAATATTGCCATTTCTTCTTCTTCCACCACTTCCCCTTCCAAAATATCCCCAAATTGAACACCTAACTTAGTAAAAATCAAGACCCAAAAATTGATCGATTCCACCTAGTGCAAAGAAAAAAATATATGAATGTGTGAAACTTTCTCTTTTATAATCTCGAGAGTCAAAATCGAAAGAAATTAATATTTACGTCAATATTTTAACTCTTGACCAAATGGCGTCATAGTCAAAATCGAAAAAAGTTGACGAAGAGGGTTGTATTGGGAAATTGTACAAGTACAAGGGGGTAAATTGACGAAATTAAGAGTACGAGGGGGTAAAGTGATTCTTGGGCAGAGTACAAGGGGGTAAAGTGGAATTTACCCAAAATTTTATAATCAAGTCGGTAATTTGAACCGACCCATATATAATCGACTTTATTAATAATAAATATTTATTATAAAATATTTAATTGTAATTCTTATTTTTTTAAAGAAGTAAAAAATAATATATATTTCTCATGAGAGTACAAATAAATAAATAAATACAAAGTATATGTATGTATAGACTATAGTCACACTGTATGCAACATTACAACTATACCTGTAACATGACCTCTATATCTCACACTCCTATTTCATCTGTCAAAACAAACATATAGGTGACGAATATAAAAACGAAAAAAAATAAAAAATAACTCCGAATCGAGAATAATCAATGATCACTTGTTCAACACTTGGCTAGGCGACGAATATCCCATTAGCCGATGAAGTGGAGAATTCGATGATTCTGGAATCTCTTCGATTTCCGAGGTTGCTTTGCTCTTCAACGTAGATTTCATCTTTATGTTGTAATAGTAAGACTTCCGCTCGGCTTCTTCGTCAAACGAGGGTGGTAATCTAACCTCAGCCTCCCCTCCCGTAGAGCAACTCTTGCACAACGATCTCCCGTAATCATCCGAATACGATACAGCGTCCACGTTTCCGCAGGAGCTACAGTGAGACAGCGGTCGTGGTGGTGGTGGTCCCGGAGTATTCCTCCGGCTCGTAGCACTGGGCGGAGGGGCGGAAGCTTCCGGAAGGTACGGAACTAAACGAGTTCCTTCCAGAAGCGAATACTTCAGAACCTTTTTACACGCGTTGCACTTCAGCCGATGGTATCGTTTCTCGAAGAGGATAAAGTCCGCTGGAAGCAGCAATAGCTCCGAGCAACGATAGCAAGCCACGAACGGGGCCCCACCTGCTAATGGCCGTAGATGCCTCTTTGCTGGATGTGATCGTTTCATATCGTTAGATTTCCGTAACGAGAATTCAGAGCTTGTGCGATAACGATGTGGGCTCGTGTGGGCCCCACAGCTGTAGTTCGTTGGGAACTGAGCCGAGTAGTGATAGTTTTGGGGAGAGCAGTGCGGGCAGGAGCAGATATCTCGATGCATGTAATGAGAAGCGGCGTCGCCCGAGAAAGCCAGCCTAGGTATGTTGCATCGTGGGTTGTATATGTTGCCAGATGGCGGCATTCTATTGGGTGACGAAATTTCGGGGAAATTCATCCGATTGAGCTGATCTTTCAGCTCGTTCACTGTTCTCAACAGCTCGGATTTATCCGGCTCCGAGGATGAGTTGAAACCTGGACGTGGCGGAAGCAAATTGCCCCGATATTTGGCACGGGTATTAATTTCACTAGATTTGGTAGCTCGGGGGGCCCACGGGCTGCTTTTTATTGGACGATGACTCGAGGGATTCATAGTGCTCCAATAATTCGTCTCTGCGGGGCCCATATCCTTGTTCTTTCTCGAGAAATGCGAGGCACGTTCGAAGTCGGTTCCATCGTAAGAAGATTCACTACCATCATAATAAGCATAGAAGTTATTGTTGCCCCTTGATTCGTGTTTATTATAGGCGGCAGGAGGCGAACTTTCGAGTGTATCTAAAGAGCTAATTCTTCCAAAATTACGGGCCGGAAAATGTTCGGGGGACGAGAGGTAAAACGACACAATGGAACCATCCGCACTTGCGCTCGTGTTTTTCTCTCTCCTCGAGTTTCTAAAAGCAGGAAGGCCGTTATTAGTGGCGGCACCATCTACTTTGAGACCTTGCGATGCATCGTCATTTTTGTGAAAGCCCACATTTTGATCTGCGAAACAAATCGGGCCCTTTTCGTCATTTTGCGGCGGAGACTCGAGATCGGGCAAATTCTTGACCGTGCCAGCAAAACTGTCACCTTCTTGCAGAGAATCTTGACATCTTACGTTGTCTTCATTATCGAGCGAAGAACCGGACTTAGTGGAATCGTGTTTTGAGCTGCTGGCTTCATTATTTTCCTCCGAGACGCAATCTTGCTGGATTATTGTTGAAGCAGAGCTTGTTTGGTTTGAGGATGATTCGGTGCCATTGGTCTCAAGATTCCGAATTTTAGCTGTAATAAAATTGAAGGGCCGTTACCGAAAGGCTGATTAACGTAAACAAGCAAGAACGGATACGATGAAATACAATAAGTAGAGCAAGGCTACTTATTTTACCTTGAAGAATAGTGTCACATACTCCACATTTATACAGAGAAACACCGGGCAACTCGGGTAGAATTTGTCGACACTTAGGGCATCTAACTAATCGAATTTTGGTGCTCGTTTGAGTAGCCATGGTTCACCGGTTAACGGCAACTTAGAACTCCGATACCCCTGCCCAAATCACCGAATTCTGCCATAAACCATAAATAAATTTGGAGTAATGAGTAATAACATAGTAAAAATTAAACCAAACCATCAAACAAACCCCACACTAAATTCTTGAAATTAGGTCAAAATTCAAGAACCCACAATTCTATATCCAGCAAAAGTTAAAAACAACCCCACCAAATCCTTAAGCAGCATCTATCTAAGTATCACCCAAAAAGAAAAACATATAAAGATTCAAACTTTACATAAAGTGCAATTACAATTGGATATTTATAAGATCCCAAAATAGAAAAAGAAATAAAAATTCAATCTTTACTACGAACAAGTCAACCATTACCAATTTCAGTATACACAGATCCCATCGAACTGCAACTCATTAATCATCAAATATTTCATCGCAATTAAAATAAAAAATAAAAAATCATACCTTAATTTAATGCAGTATAATACCAGTAAATATCATCAACAATTAGGGCACTTCGTAAACCCTCTTCTCTCCGACCACATACACAAGAATTGAAATTATAATTGTAGAGAGAGAAAGTGCTTACGAAAAAGCAAGAAAATTTGAGAGTCAAGGTTATAGAAAATGGGGTTAATGAAACTCGTGGCTGGAAAATTGTTTTGCTTTAACGCCAAATTCAAAGTTCCTCAAATTCCTGGTATTTTACACCCTCTCTCTCTCTCTCTCTCTTCTTTCTCTCTCTACTTTCTCTCTCTTGTTTCTCTACTCTCCAACTTTGTAGCTGGTAACGATAATGGTGAAGTATTCTTGCCGTGTTTGAGAAGTATGTCAATCTCAAAAGTCGAATTCTTGGGTCATAATTATTATGTGACTCCAAACACAACCTCTCTCTCTCTCTCTCTCTCTCTCTCTCTCACACACACACACTACAACACACGAAGAAAGCACACACTTATCTTGGTTGGGAGAGAAAAACACAGTTCTCGATTACAGCGCGTCGGAAATAACTAAAGTTTTTTAGTCAAGTTATATGACACGTATGCACAACCTTCGTTTTCTAGTGCTAAGTCAACCTTATTATAAAAAATAAAAATAAAAAACTCGAAAAAGAAAAAGAAAAAAAGAAAACCGATGAGCAAATAGTGGCTGGTTCGTAAAAAACTCGGCGTAGCGTATGATGACTGCTGTTCGAGTGAAGGAGTGGGCCCCACCTTAGTGATGACGGCTCGGCGAGCCATTAATACCCCAGCCGACCACGCCTGAGCTGTTGGGTGGGACCCAGTGATACGGAGGCTCAAACAATATTCAATTAGAAGCTGGCATAATAGTGACACGTCACCGTGACGTGCTAAGTGACCTGTGTTTTGCAATTATTATTTAGCAATTAATTAGTAGCTATCTTAAATTTAATTTATGAACTATTTTCTGGTTGGAAATCTAAGGAATTAATGTATCAATTTTTATTTTTATTTTAAATAAAATATATGGTATTATATTCATTTCAAAATATAATTAGTATTTTGTTACATATGATTATTAGAAAATAGATATATATAAAAAAAAGACAAATGTTTTTTAATGTTTAATTTAATGATGTTTAAGAAGTGTTTATCTACTAATTATTATTTTGAATATATTTATCAATCGGAACGAAGTTCCAAATCTGACAATAAGTCAATGATTCTCTTCTAGAAGATTATACCCACTCATGAGAAATTATTTGGAAAATATTACGAGCACCTTTTTGGTTTTAATTATTAAAAAGAAAATTACATTTGTTTATTATCAAACTCTAAACTTATTTGTTTTGACTATTTCATAGAATAAAGTTACTTTTAAAAAAATTAAAAAAAATGTGGGGTAAGTGTATTTAAAAAAATTATATTTATTTTCAAAAAGCTCATTATTTAAAAGAGTTTATAAGCTCTTAAATATTTTTAAGTTCTTTTTACTTTAAGACCAAGATTTGAGATCCATTGTATAACAAAGAAATAAAGTGAAGTTAGAAATTACCATGCAAAAAGTTTACATCAATTTTCCATAAAACGAGCTGAGCGGACTCATAACATCCACACAAACAAAACAAACACTATAGATACATATCACATATGTATATATATTTCGAATCTTTTTTTTTTTCTTTTTGTAAAATATTTGCAAAAACTGTTCAAATTTCCCATTTTCTTGTACTAATTATACAAACAAGAAACTTGCCTTAGCAATTGTATGGTGGTGTAAAAGTAGTTATAAACCAAGAAAATGAAAAATCATACAACAAAAACAAATGGAAACATGCTATATAATATGTCCCTTTTTTTTCTTTTTCTTTTTTTTTTAATTCCTAAAAAAAAAAAGACAAAGTCAAAGTCAATTGTTTGACTCAGAAATAGCCATAGTTTTCTTATGAAGCTCCAACTTGTTAGCACCTACAAGTTTGTCCAATTGTCTTCCCTCTCTCAGGAAATAGAATGTTGGTGTTGCTTTTATATCCCATGAATTACTGAATTCCTGCACCAAATTAATAAAATTAATTAATAAATACTTATATATATATATATATATATATATATATATATTTCAATGATTTATATAAGTCGATCGTATATACGTACAGCTAAGTCGTCGACATCAACGGTTAAAAACAACATGGCGGGATATTTATCAGCAAGTTCGCTATAAGCCGTTGTTATCTGTCTACAAGGACTGCACCAAGATGCACTGAAATTCACCACCACCTGCTTCGAAAATATTGTTTTTATTATTATTTTTTGAAGTCACTTTCGGAACCATACCATAATGCAACGGAAAAAAAAAAAAAAGAAAAAGAAGAAAAACGTAACAATTTTGCCATCCTTATAAGCTTCTGATGTCTCTTTCTCCCACTTCTCCATCGTGTTTATTAGGCGGACGTTGCCACCTGTCAGATCACGAGGCACGGTCTCATCTTTGGTACCTCGTTTGCACGAAGGCCATAAACACGAATGCTTGCCAGGCTGCAGCTGTTATTAATATTCACGAAATCAATTTAAATAAAAAAAAAAGACGAATTTACTTCGAGATAAAAAATTGTAAGCTGTTAATTACCTTAGTCCAGCACTGTCCCATCGGCAATTCAGAGCTGAACCCTGGCGAAACGGACTACAGAAGCGACCTGTATTATATATATAGGCGCAAATACATATCGTTTAGTTAATTTTTACCTTCTTCGATCAAATGAACGAAAAACCAACTCGGAAATTAGATGTCATAAATGCCTAAGTTAACGAAAAATCCGTTGTGCCAACAATTGCGATTAGGTTGTGTATGAAGACGATTCTTATATACACAACACATCCTTAAACCTTTTTAAAGCCGTTGTTTTCAATTTTGATCGATCAAATCATCCCATCTGATATTTTTTCCGACCACAACACATTTCAAGCCAATAAATTAAAAGAAAAAAGAAAAAGAAATCAGCCATGCAAAAACAGGGTAAATGTTCATTAATCATCAGAAAAAAAATTGTATCTCAGTTATTTACGAGCGAATCCTGCAAATTCTTGTAAGCTGTACGATCCTTGATTCCTTGGAAACGTACAACGTCGATTTCGCTGCGTTGATCCATTGTAGTTTTTGGCAAAAATCATTGTGCTATTACAATCATCGTGATGAAATCAATAGAAAAAAATATTACCTTGGGATTTTGTGGAGATGATGAGTTCGATAAAACAACATTAAAAAAAATGGTGGAGATGAAAAGAAAGAGATGCCCAGATGAAAAATATGCGGAGAGCTTGCACAAAATTGAAAGCTGGTGGTTGTGGGACAATACAAAAGGAAACAAGTTTTATTTCATTTTATCTATTTTTAAAATATTATATATAATTTATTTAAATTACAATTAAAACATAAGTAATATACTTTTTTAGGGGCCTTCCAGTTTATACATATATATATATTTTTCAAAGTATCTAATATTTCTTAAATAAAGGATGGTGATAAAAATAAATAATATTATTAACATAAATAGTAATTTAGTATTTAATAAAATAAAAAACACAAAATCAGGACTCTAAAATAAAGCAAGACTCACTCATATGTTATGAAAGTATGATCCCATCATCATGTTTCTCAATGATCAAGTCAAAGATTTTTCTTGCAAGGAATTACTACCCTTTTTTTATGTCAGCAAGTTTATACAAAAGGATTTCCTCGAAAACAACTCGAAAAAAATAAAAAGTCAAAAACGAGGGAATAGGAAAATGTATCGCGAGACAAGCTATATTACGAGTTGCGCTTTTCGAGTTTTTCGATTTCTTCTTGATTTTTTATTTCAGCTTCTAGAAGTTCCCTCGCAGCATCCTCTTCATCCTCCTTTTCGTCACGGGCTTCAAACTCCTTGGCAGCAGCCAATGCTTTAACAACCGGGTCCCGCAGCTCGGAAATTAAACCACCACCTATCCTGTACTCTTCTTCATCTCCGATCAAGAACAGCCGTTGATCAGGTCCACTTGCCATGGGTATGTCCACAGCCAATAGTTTCATATCGTACTGCACAACATTTAATTCGATTAACTAAATATAAAGTCTTGATATTTAGGCAAGAAAGTATAAATTCAAGAACTGAAAACAGGATGAGGTGGCGTCGAAAGAAAAACCTGGCCTTTCTTCTTCTTGGCTTCAACACTGACTAAACCCTTCCTTTCGGAACCTTGGATGGGGAAAATAAGGAAACACCGTTTGCTTCTTAAACCGGGTTGGAAATTCTTGAGAGAGATGCCACCACCAGACATGACGTATGCTCTCAAATCCGTTCCTGTAAGAGGGGCACCCATAACCTCGAGAATACCAGCTGATGTATTGAGCCTCCTCATCGCCATTCTGTAAACTTTATCTGGATTTATGGTGAATCTTGAACGGAAATACAAGCCCTTTTACATGAGAAACGAAAAAGTGTATTATGATCATTATAGATGGATGCTTGATTGAAAAGCCAAAAAAACATAATGCATCGGTTAAATGTTTGCACATTACTTCAATTCTTGGCTGAAAAAAAAGAGAGATGATATGCCGAGAAGGGAGGAAAAGAAGCAATGAAAAATACCAACATAATAAAACTCAATCGTTCACTCCCATTTTCCTTCAGTTCTCTGAATAGAACGCGTTCTTATCCTTACATGAATGACTTAGAAGTTACATAGATTCAAATTTGGTAAAATGACAGATTATATACTGATCATGGAACTTTACGATATTCATCCTCACAAGCACGGGACCCACGAGCCAACTTAAGCACATCACCAACAAAACCATAAGAAAAACTACCAGCATTTATTCTGATCTTTTGTTCCCATTTTCTCCTTCTAAACTGAGTCTTATTATCAAGCAACAGTAGAATGTGGACTATCGAGAAGATAAACTTGAATTGAAGTAATAAACTCTACCCGACTAAACAGGGGGGCTTGGATTTTTGGTTTAGATATGAGAATATTATTCTGTTGGGCTAGTATTAACGCAAACAAATCGTTCGAGGAAAACATGATTTCTAACTCGGAGAGTGAGATCTCAAAGACGCGGTACTTACCAATTCAAGGTATAACGAACGGAACGAGGTCTTGAAAGAAGATATCGAACCCCGAACATATCAGACTATCTCAATTGGAACAAATCAATCAGGATCCAGCCTCAGAACAATATGTCGACCGGAAATAGTTACTAATTACGATAAATTGATCAGCATGTGGCTATAATGGAAACGGTTGTACAACAACAAAGCTCCTCTAATATGTATTTTCCAAGTTATGAAGACTAATATTTTTTTCATACCACCACACAATTTAGAATACATCACTACTATGCACATTCCACAAAGACATCAGCAAACAAATCTCCATTCACCATTAAATGACTAAATGAAAATCATCACCAACCGAAACTCCGAACTAAATAAAACGAAAGAAACGCTAACAAATTCATCAGCTCGAACAAGCAAAAGAGAAACTCACAGTGAAAGCAACGATGGCGGATGAAAGAGCCAGAAACCCATACTTGGCCATGCCCTCCGAAAACCCAATAAAAGTACTCGCAATACCAAACAAGACCCGCCATAGCAAAATGCACACCACAAAACCACCTGCACCCAGCACCACCAGATAATTCCTCTTCCAGAACGCTTCAATATGCAGCACCACCGCCTCCTTGTAACGTGCCAGCGCACTCTTCAAAGTCAGAGCAGGGTTTTTCATCGCTTTCTTAGCAAAATTCTTCGAACCCATCTCACGATTCGCCGATGAAAAATACCTAAACCCTAAATAAGTTCCAGGCGGCGGCGAGAATTTCGCGCGTGGATCTAATTTTCCAAAAACACGCGGCGCGTTGGGCGACGAGGAGAAATGGGAACTCAAAAGCGACGACCGAGAAGTGGGGTTTCTGATTAATTTAGGGTTGCTGGTGAGAAAATGGGAAATTCCACTGCTGGTGGGATTACCACTGATCGAGGGTTTTGAAGCAATCTGGTGGAAACACCTCATGAGAAACCTTGACGACGAGGGTTTTGCCATTTTTTAATGGCTTCTGATTCTGCAAAATGCAAAATTAGGGTTTTTTAGATTCACGGAGCAACAAACTCGTGGGCGGAACTGATTAACCTGCTGGAAGAAAATCAATTGAAACCGAGACGATTGAAAGAAATTCGTCTAATCAAATAGACGCAGAACGTAGAACACTGTGTGTAGATAGAGGAGTTGTGTACGTATACAGTAGCGTATGTACATTGTGTACGTTGAGAAAGTTTGAGGACTAAAATTGTTTTAAATGGTAAGTATAGGGACCAAATGTGTTATTAACCGGTATTTATTTGGTATATTTACTCGTATAATAACTAATTAATAACTACTAAATTAGTCACACCACCCGCCATTATACTTTCTTCGTTACACGTCTTCCCCTCCTGTGAGAAAAAAATAAAAACAATTTATTGTTATTATTATTATTTTTATTACTATTATTAAAGTTAAATACAAATTGCATCATTTTACTATCATTAGTGTCGCATACATCCTTATACTATAAAATGCGACAAAGTGATTCCTGCTGTTAAACTATGTTAAAGAATACGTCTGTTTTCAAAGTTGACCGACCATTGCATTAGATGTCAGTCAATTACACACGAAAGTACCCCTATGATTGTGTATTAAAAGTGTACCTATTTTCACCCAATTTTTCTGAAAAAAAAAAATATACTAGGAAAATTAGTTTTCTTTCAAATTTATGAAATTTCGCCATTATGTTACCCCCGCCTAAAATTATCACCCAAAATTTAAGAGTTTCTTTTATTTTGGATAATATTTTTAAATTCTTTTTAAATTTCTAAAAGAAAAAACAATTAACTTTCAGCCTATTCTCGAATTAATATACTTCTCTCTAATTTTCAAAATTCATGCATTTTATTTTTTTCATCCAAACACTACAAGACATATTTTCTTATCACTTGTCGATACCACAAAAGTGTTACGTAATAAAGTAAAAAAAAATATGGTCAAATAATAAAGTCAAAAATGCTTATTAAATGTAAGGATATAAAGGTAACTACATTACATAAACTAACGGTGTTAGAGATTTGAGGGTTGACCGTTAAGTTGAGGGGCCATTTTGTCGCATTTTATAGTACATGGAAATATACAACACTGATAATAGTACATACGTGTAATTTGTATTTAATCCTTTATTATTATTATTATTATTATTAATATTTTCTTTTTGTTTACTTATCTATTTATTTGTTATTTATTTATTTTTATAGATATAGATATAGATGTATACATATACTCCGTCAGCCATTGTTAACCCCTTGTCTCTTCTTCCCCAAGATGATTCTTCCTCCTTCCCTCAACGTATCATCCCATTTCTCTTTCTAGTTATTAGTTAATTCATATACACACACACACGTATATACTAATAAATATATATAAATATATACTGGTTTCTATTTGCTGATCTTTTGTAACAGTTGCCAGTTCTCGCTCCTCTGACTTTTATCTGACATTTCTCTGCATTTTCCGTTACCGGAATATTCTCCATCTCCGATATATCCATTCCCCCTCTTCTTCTTCACCAATAATCGAGTAATTCTTCACTCAATTTCGTGCGCTTGTGTCTGGCTGTTTTTTACCTTCTTCCTGATTTTTGAGGGTTTTTCCTTTTATGGAGACACCAAACCGCGATGCTTTAGATTCCGCCTCACAAGGCAGCAATGGAGTCGGAACCTCCAGAATATTCCGTTCCCGTGCTATCCGGTTCCTACGGTCCCCCATTTCATCCCTGCTAGAATATTCCGGCGTCCTTCGTGACCGGCCGGATTACCCCTTCTCGGAAGCTTACCCTCTCATCCCTGAGAGTACTGGTGCCAATTTCAACCAAAACCCTAGACGTTCGGAGCCACTCAATCGTAACGATGCTGTTGATGGGGGTGGCACTAGCAACTCTGGCGGTAGCAATAACTGTGCGGAGGTTTCGATTCGGATAATCGGGGAGCAGGAGAGTGTTGGGGGTGCAAATAATAGCGATAGTGGTGTAAATGGGGTGGGACTGGGTGCGGGGGAGTCTACGGTAGGGGCTGGTGATGTTAATCGGAATGGGAATGGGAATGGTAATAGTAATGATGATAATAACAATAGGGAAGCATCGTCGAGCGAGAGATATGATATACAGCAGGCTGCGAGGTGGATTGAGCAGATTCTTCCGTTTTCGTTGCTGTTGTTGGTTGTTTTTATCCGGCAGCATTTGCAAGGTAATCGTTGGTATTATTTCTTCTTCTTTTGATTGCTTGCATTTGTCATACATACGTATAACAGACTCTCGTTTCTATATTTTTCTGATTTTAATTGTGGATGAGCTGGTTATATTATCCCTGGTTGCTTCGATTCAAAATGTTGATGGACGATGTGTTTAGCTATTTCTATGGCTGGTATTTTTAGCCTAATAATATCCCCTGAAATGTTATTTGGGAATGATGAAAATATTATTTGCTGTTTATCTGGTTAAGAAGTGTTTTTAGAAATATCTTATTGAAAATGAGGGTTTTGAGAGGCTCGATGAGGAGAGTTAGGACCAAATTGCCTGACTTAAAGGATGGTGTGCATCACATGTTGAAAATTTTGGCATAGCTAAGTCCTCATGCACTTGTGACCAGCAAAATTTGCAAATAAAAAGATATTAAAAAGATCATGCATCTTGAAACTATTCTCCTGCTCCATTAAATATCTATTTTACTGGAATTGAAAGTACTCGGTACTCTGTCTATTATTCTCTCTCTCACATACACACAGTGATGAAAGACACACCTTGTTGACATGCACACACATGCACTTGTAAATTCTCCACCTCCTCTCTCCTCATGCATCCGATCTTTGTCCGTGTAGGTTACTCCTCACCCCATTGATCAGATTTTTTTTTCTCTAACAGACTATATTTGTTGAGTTATTTACATTAGAACAATTAATCCTAGCAACCTAGTTTTGATATTGCTTGCATCAATAGGAGAATGATAGTCTACATAAGAGAAAGGGAGAAAATCCTAAAGAAAAAACCTTAGAAGTGAATGTGGAAACGGATAAACGTGGAGGTATCTAGTTATTGTCATCTACTTAGATTTTTTTGATGGTTAAATATTGTCCTTTTCATGTTCTTTTAACCCCTAAAGATTCTGAAGAGCTGCCCTTGTCTAGCTGATACGTTGTTTGGTGCTACATGTTTCTGTTTACTTGGTGGATTAGACATGTCTAGTGGATGTATGATGTGAGTGATTAACAAATTTTCGAGCATTTTGAGGTAATGTATCTATATTTGTTTTTCCTATAATGAATCTTGAGAAGACAATTTCACATATGATTTTCCATTCTATGAAAATAAATGGTTCCATCCTATTGTTAAAATAGGTGTCTACTATTTTTATTGTTCCCTTTTTTGGCTACTGCCTACTTATGTAAATGATTAATCTCTTATATATACTTGATAAGAAAATGGGAACGATAAACTTCTAAGGAACCTTCTTCCCCCTTCCCTTCTGAGTGTTCTCTTGTGCTATGGTCATCCACAACATCCTTTTGGATCCAACTCTTGATTTTTCAAACAATGGTTTCCAGGATTTGTTGTTACCATTTATTCCACCGCCATCTTGTTCAAGTCCAATGACATTCTTCGGAACCAAACTGCTCTAAAGGTAAGATCCATATTTTACAGCATTAGTCTTGAAAATGATATTTAGGTTTCTTAGCCTCTCCTTTCTGTAGAAATTATTGAAAGGAAAGCTAATGAACTTGTGAACACTGGCTTTTGCAGGGAGAAAGGAAGATTACTATCCTAGTTGGTTCTTCAGTCTTTTTCATGATTCATATATTTGGAACCTACTGGTGGCACCGTAGGGATGATCTTTTTTATCCATTAATCATGATTCCTCCAAAGTCCATCCCACCTTTCTGGCATGCAATATTCATCATTCTTATAAATGGTACGGATTTAGACGTGGTTGTTGCTTTTTACATTGGTTTGTCCAATTAGAATAATACTTATAGAAATAAACTAATTCATTTCATGTGTGGATCTTTGTATTTTGTTACTGCTTAGATACAATGGCACGGCAGACAGCCATGGTTTTCAAGTTGGTTCTGTTGATGTACTATAAGAATGGTCGAGGACAAAGTTTCCGCAGACAGGTAACATAATGGTCTAGTTATCAAGTTTTAAATTGCTTGACGAATCTAATGGTAATATTTTGGCCATTCAGGGCCAAATGTTGACTCTGGTTGAGTATACACTGCTTCTTTATCGTGCGTTGTTACCAGCCCCTGTATGGTATAGATTCTTCATGAACAAAGACTACGGGAGTCTCTTTTCATCACTCATAACGGGATTGTATTTGACTTTCAAGCTAACATCAATTGTTGAAAAAGTATGTTAATCACAACTTATTTTTTGTGTGAATTTTGTAGCCTTTAATATAATATGTCAAACTTATGCACATATGCTTTGTGTATGTGTCTGCATGCGTTCATCAGGTACAATCCTTCGTTACTGCCTTAAAGGCATTATCCAAAAAGGAAGTCCATTACGGATCTCATGCAACATCAGAACAGGTACACTATTTTCTCTGGCCTTCCAAATTCCATTATTCAGCTTATATTCACATGCAAAAGTCTTTTGTCATACCTCTGAGCTGGCATCTAAGAGTTTGCCACAAGTGCAACTCTGCAATTCCCAACACAGGAACTGTGATAACCCTTGCACGCTTGGAAGTAGACTTCAGACAATTGTTGTTCTTGCTTGATATTCCTAATATAGTAAAAAATAATTAACTCCTGGTAATTGAAGGTAGCAGAATGTAGCTATAATAAGGAAAAATATTGCATTTGCAAGCACCCTTTGTATTTTAAAGACTAGAAGTAATTGCAGGAACAATGTGAAACTGATATAGCGATTTTTAGTCGATCTCACTTTAGATAATAGCATGCACAAAAATGTGTTGTATACTAACAAAACCTTGTAATTGATTCTATGTAGGTAAGTGCAGCTGGAGATATGTGTGCTATATGCCAGGAGAAGATGCATGTACCCATTTTCTTGCGGTGCAAGCATATATTTTGTGAAGACTGCGTTTCAGAATGGTTTGTTTTCTTTCCTTTAAAAGATATAAAAACCCTGAGGGATACTTTGTCTTTATTGCCCCTTAAAACAGTTTCTTGTGTTTTTGCAATGCCCTTTCATCTGGTTCCCTATGGCTAGACGTATTCATAAAGTTATATATTTATATGAACATTCTATTTATTCTGAGTTCATTTAATACAAGTATGAGTCCTAGGGCTATTTCAGTTTTGTGGTCAGGAATATATAAGTAAATTGTGATTAAAAAAAATCAGCTGTTCAGGATTATATGATCCCTTTCAATCTTATGTTTAGTTAGTTAGATTGTGTGAAATTGTGATAGCACACTAAAATTCCTAGAATCCCCCAGACTTTAATTTGCTTATTTAATGACGGGGTCATTTGGTAATTCTCGGATTAGGTGGGCCGCTGGGATTATGCAGTTAGACCACTCTGGTCTGGTGGACTACTTATCCAAAAATAAATTGGATTTGGTCATGGCCTCATGGGCCTTCCATCAGTTCCGGGTCTGAATGTTGATTTAGCAATAGCAAGTTCCAAATGATTCACATAAATAACAAAAACTTTTGAAGAACTTACTCACTCGTATAATTGTGATTTTTATTCCGAAATTTGACTCTCTCAAAGTCTCAATTGTGTTGAAATTGCCAATATGGAGAGGAAACAAATTGAGTAATATAATGCAAATTTACGGGATGTTCGTGTGTGCGTGTGTGCGTGTTTGTTGCGTGAGGGGTTGTAGTTTGTTGGTATAATTATGTGTCGGGACATTTGTCTTGCACATTTGAGAAGGATTTGTGTTGTGTTGATATATGTTTTCCAATCTCTCTTAATTTACAAGTGTAGCTTAGCTTCCTGTCTGTTTAATAATAGGAATATTCATGTTTCTGAGTATTGGGTGATTATCTGCTTCTTGTTCACTTTGTAACAATGCAATTCGACGTGTTTGTTTCAGGTTCGAAAGAGAGAGAACATGCCCGTTATGCAGGGCTCTGGTCAGACCTGCTGATCTTCAATCGTATGGTGACGGATCAACTAATCTTTTCTTCCAGTTGTTTTAAAACTTTTCATCAACACACAAACTTAACACCTTTCTCCTTATACAATCTCTAAAATAGGTTTCTTGGAGAAAATATTAGTTTGATGAGGCGTATATGTTATCGATTCCATCTTCGTATATATAACTACTATATACATATATATAGAATATTGGTACTCCTGAGTTGAGTGAGTTCTGCCCGAGCCCCTGGTTTCCTTCTTTTCTTATCTTTAGGGTTTTTTTTGGGGGGGTGTGGGGGTGGGGTTGGGGGTTTTTGGGGTGGGGTTACGAGTTATGAGTTATGAGTTATGACATGTTTGGCACATCATGAATAAATTTATGAAACCTGTGGAATGATGGAAGTCCATTACTATAGTGGAGCCAACAGAATTTCAAATTATAGGGCCATCAGCACAGAAGATCAAGATTTCAAATTATAGGTTCAGGTAAAAAAATAATAAATAAAGACAAGTAAGTTATCAGACAAGAGCACATGTGATATAAACATGGTTTTGGAAGCAATTGTCAGGACCTCTCCACCATGGTCAACACTTTGGGTTTGAACATAAGAATAATTACATTTCATTGGGCTGGAAAATTAATTAGAATGTTTTAATATAAAAAATAATTAATGGGAGAGCTTATTTATATGTGAGATGGGATTTATCTCCACACCAATATTGACATGATAGATAGATTAGATAATACACGAGATACAAAAGGGTGCATTATTAGTGGGCCGGGCTGGGCCAGGAGGGCCCGCTAGTTGCTTGGACTTTATATTGATGTATTATTATTGGTTGTCTATTCCGTGACCAATTCACACATCCACATACTATAAAAATTGGTAATTTGTGAAGTACCATTCAGGTCTAAAAATTGGTAATTTGTGAAGTACCATACAGATGTTCATATTTTATAAATGCACCTTTGCACGAATACGATTCACTCTGTTTAACTACATGATTTGGGAGAGATGATTGAGAATGGGGAAGTACTCTATGTAAGATGACTACTGAACATAACTGAACTTCGTAACTAAGTTCTCCCTGTACTCTCCAGAGTAAAAATTTTCATGTGTTCATAATTGAAGTCATGTTTCTACAATTTTGTTATCGTTACATAGAGATCTAAGTGTGTAACGAATCGAGTAGAACTGAAACAAACTTTGAAAAGAAGAAAATAAACAAACTTTGAAAAGAAGGAGATTGAAAATTGATGGAATATTTGGATGAATTAAATGTTGTTGGGTAGTAGTAGCCTCGTGTGATTTTAATCTGGCATGCAAGATGACTACACACACACACACGAGTGGGGCACCCCCTCCGTCAACTGTGTGTGACATGTGGTGCACCTGTCCGTTTAATTAAAAATGGTCTGGTCAACAAAAAGAAATTACAAAGACCACCACCACCACCTTCCTTTGTTTAATGTTTTTTGTCAATTTTCACTGCCTTTTGGCCCCCCACTGGGCCCTCCCATTTTCTCTCTCTAAACTTCTCACTGCTTCCCCACAGTGTTTTTACTGTTCCTTCATCTCTCTCTCTCTCTCTCTCTATATTCACATCACAATTAGCGGCCATTTCAAAAAACACTAATAAGCAAGTTCGATGAAAATATGTCTGATGTCCCTTTCTCATCTCTGATTCTCATGTCGAAAGTGACCCCTCTCCTTTCTCTCCTTATACTTCTTGCTGTTCTTCCCTTCTTCCTCTCTCTCTCTCTCTCTCTCTCTCTCTTATTTAAAGCCAGAATTTTTTTTAATTTACTTTTTTTTTTACATCGAATTCGATCATTACACTAATCTATATATGTACAGGATAGATTCAATTCTTCCCATTTGTTATCCTACATATTCCTTCTCATCCCTTTTCGTGTTTTTCAACCCTGCTGAAACATTAATGGCGATTTAGGGTTTCAAATTCCTGTATACAAGAAGCCCCCCTTTTTAGCTCCATTTATTTTTTGTATTAATTTGATTTCGTATCTCAGTACTCTCTACGAACAGTTTCATCGGTTGTTTTTTTCCGACAAAAGGAGGACAATTTTCCTCGTGTTTGCAACCCATTTGTGATCATGATTCTATGTGGCAGCAAAAAGCTCAGTAGAATATATATATATATTTATTCATGAGTTTTAATCACCTTCGTTTTTTGCAGATATTCTTGATGTTGGGGTCTAATCATCGTACGATGAAGATTGATTTATGGCAGGTGTTTTTTTTCTTCTTTTTCCACCATTGTCAAGATTAGCCCTTTAAGCTAGGGTTTGTGCAGAAGCTGCTTTTGCCACAGCAATCCTGTGTCAGCTTTTCAAGATTTCATTTGGGTTTTGATTAACATATGTGATTGCTTAATTAATTAATCCCAAACAGTAATCCCATGTTAGCTAACCAAGGTTAATGCTTTTTTCTCCAATTTATGTTGTTAAGAGAATTGATATATAGATGAATTTAATAGTTGAGAGAAGTGATATTGGGTTGAGGAATGGTGTTTTAAGAGCTTCCGTCAGCCCACTCGTGGGTGAGAAATCGGGGGCTGAATTAACTGCCGACTCATTCATTCAACCACTCAGTAGCAACACATTTAAAAGTTAATGCTACTGGTGATTGATTGAATGATGCGGGAGATAATTTCTCGCCCCTCTCTCTCTGTGCTTGGACTGAAGGGAGCTCCTCTCCCCTCTTTCCGTTCAACTCCTTTACTTCATTTTTTCGATATATTATCGAGTAATTTCATTTCATTGATGAATTATATATTTTCTATGTTTTTATGTGAAATTGGCACGAGGTCGATTATTTGGCTAACGTATGACATTACTATATTCCGATTCTCTTGTTAGTGGAATTGCTTCTTTTTTTTTGTTTTTTTTTTTGCAGGTTTTATATTTGGATGGTCGAGATCGAAGGCCTTACCTAGGTTTTATCCAATGTATATTCTAGTAATTGCAGCCACTCGACGAAGGGAACTCGAACTCGAACTCGGTAAACTTTATGGACATATCCTGTGTTACAAGATGTTTTATAGACACACATTCAACTGTAGCATACATAATTAGTTAATTTTTTCAGTTATATGTTTATCTTTTGCTAAAAGTAGGTAATTAACGGTTTATGATCGAACATTAATATATCATGATTGAGAATTTATCTGTGCTGCATTGAATTCAAAAGTATATATTTAATTATTTTATTTTATTAACTTAATATTCTTGATATTGCCAAAAATGGGTGGAGCACACTATTTTGCTGATGCTCTGTTTTAGGAAATTGAAATAGGAACTGTTATTATTTAAATGATTAGTGTTTTAAACCCTTTTTAGGGAATTGCTTTTAATTGTATTTAAATCCCTTTTTACACTAATGTTTGGCTAAAAAAAGTTGGTGTGAAACAATATTTGAATAGATTAAGAACTAATTGTTTTAGCTTTATCAAACATTAATATTTTGAAATAGTTTTTCCCTTCAGAAAATAATTGATTTTATTTATTAATTTTTATAAGAAACAAGTAATTGAAAGACATAGTAAGAAGCATGGATTTACCCCCAAAAATCTAGGGTTTCTCTGCCTTTTAGGGTTATCTGGTCCCCCCTTCTTCTTACATTTAGTGATGGCTAATGAATTGTGTGTGTGTATGTGTGTGCAACTCAAAAGTCCCAGACCAGCCTATGTAGATAAGGCTAGGGTTCAGTTTTGCCCGGACCTGCACCCGCCCCGTTGACAACGGACCCACCCAGCCCGTCCGATTTCAAAATTTAGCTCTTTTTTTTTAATTTAAAAAAAGAAATTGGATAATCCGGTTCGAACCCGGCCCTGACCCGTCGAGAGCCCGCCTCCACACGTGTCAGTTTCGGCCCCCCTAAAACTCGGACCCCTCCCGTGGCTGTGTCTAAGTCTATGTCGGCTCTGCATGTGCTTCTGTTTATATGTTTTTTTTTACACCCTTGATAATGAAAATTTCTACATATGGGAATTAGCCATTCGGCCTTTTTTTTTTAAATTAAAAAGTAAAAAAGTAAAAAAGAAAGTGAACTTTTCATGATTGCAGATTTACCAACCATATATCTAATATCAGCAGTTGGAAATCGGATCGAAATTAGCATTTTTATAAACAATCCTATTTTTATCTTTTTAAATAAAAAATTTCGGCAAAATCGAAATTTTAGGATCGGACGGGACTCGTCATAATTTGGAAAAATTCCTTCTTATTTTGACGTCTCCATGTGTTAAAAATGAAATCTTACAAATTATTTTCTTGAATAAGATTATTGTTGTAACTTGTAAATAGAAATTTAAACTTTTCACACACTATTTATTATAAAACTAAAGCCAGATATGTTGTTTGTTCACGGGCCTCTCTGAATAAACATTCGGCCCGAATTTGCTACTAGGCCCACAATTTTGATCCAGAACTGAGAAGTAGAGAAGGCTAGCCCAATTTAATTAACTCATTCCAAATTAAAAAACTGAAATGCTAAATTCCACACTAATTTCACCAAATCATGCACACAATTGAAAATATTTATCTCTCTAAAATATTTTCTTCTCCTTATTTACCTTTCTTCTTTTTCTCTACTTTTTTCACAAAATCAAACACTAAAAACGTCCCTAGCATTACAAGTTCTTCACGTGTCAAAACAAAAATAAAGTTGGAATTTAATGAAATTGAATAAATATTAAATGAAATTAATTTTTTATGATTATTCACGTAAAAAATAACGAATTTTGAGTGACTTTGATAAAATTATCTTCGAGAGAAATTAGAAAGAATATGAGTAGAGAGAGAATTTTTTCTTAATTTATGTGTGGAATTTAGTAAATTTTAGTGTGGAATTTAGCATGCCCCATTAAAAAAATGTATAATCTAAATGAATTTATTTTGTCACTGATGCTGCTCAAATGCCAGTTGGGCAACCCAAGTGTCCTTGAGCCCACAAAGATAGAGAATGCCGTGAGTCACTGCCACGTGTCCGAGGTAGTCGAAGGGATTGCTCCGTTCGTTAACCTACAAAACAATTAAAACACTAGATGACACGCCGGGTTTGGCCCGGCGATTATCCTCCGACGCTCAAGTCAGAAGATGTATTAATATAAGCAAATAATTATTATTAATTGCCAAATTAGAGTGTACCTTTCTATGTGAAATGACACATACATTTATAGGTGGATGAATAGGTAGGACTTTTGTAAAAATCCGATGTGGGACAATGTGTTGTTACTTTTATAGGTAAAAAATAATCTAATTGAGTTTTCACACAATTAGATTAATTTAGGGCAATTTGGGCCTAATCTTAATTAGGTTTATGGGCCTAATTATGATTAGACACATCATTAAGCCCCCCACTTCCAAGTTGGGTCATGGGCTTGTGAGCCTAGTTGGAAGTAGTATATAAGCTCATCCATGCCCTTGTAGGGTTTTTTATTTTGGATTCTTGTGGTTTCTTCTTCCAGAATTGTGCTAGCGAGATTTAAAAATAATTGGCGAACTTCCAAAGGTATAAATATTTTTTGCAAATCCTCACTTTTTTATTCGAGTCCTTGTGTCGTTGGTTTTACCCGTATTTTGTCGTTTGGAGCCTCGAAATTGCGTTTGATATAGGCGTAGGAATTTAATGTCGGGTCTAAGGTTGTTGGACGAGTCTAGCGACGAACTATGTGGAGTTCATTCGGAATCCGATAATTTTGAAGATGGGAATTCGAAAAATCTTGATAGCCGGGTGGAAAGAGGTCGAAATTTGGAGTCCAGGAGTACCAATTTTGTGAAATTCGGAGTTGCGAGCGAGAAGTTATGTGCGAAACAGTGTAATGGTTCGTTGTTCGAGGAAAATTCCAGTACTGGCGGCTATGGCATTGAATTCCGTGCCAGAAAGGAGGGGGTGACGTCAGCCCTGGGAGGCGTGACGTCACCGAGCGCGGAAAACTGTGCAGCTGGGCGGTCGGGCGGGTCAACTCGGGCGGATCGAGCGAGTCGGGTGGGTGAGTCGACTCGGGCAGGGGGGTCTACTCGGGTGGATCGAGCGAGTCGGATGGGTGAGTCGACTCGGGCAGGCGGGTCGGACCGGTCGGGCTGGGCAACTCGGTCGGGTGGGTCGACTCAGTTGAGTGAGTCAACTCGGTCAGGGGAATCGGACGAGTCAGCTCGGACGACCGGGGTAACTCGGGCGGGAGTGCGGTGTGACGTCAGCGTGACGTCACACGGAGGGGGGCCTGGGAATGCCGGGCGCGTGGAGCGCGTGGCGCGCGTGGAGAGCGTGGGCGGGGACCACCAGGAGCGCGTGGGGCGCGTGGGAACAGCTGTTGGGAGCTGTTCCGCGCGTGGAGGCGCGTCCGGGCCGTTTCCGGCGCGTGTGGAGCGCGTGCAGGGCCGTTCGGAGTCCGTTTTTTCCGCCGAACCCCGTGTTTCAGCTCCCAACCCTGATGTGGGCCCGGAGTTTCGTTCCGTGGAGTTAGAATGTAGCGATCCTGAGACTTGGGCGTGGTCTCGACGGATTAATGTGTTTGGTACGAACTTTTCTCTAAAAAATTCCGTGGTTCGTGGGTCGAAGAGAAGACGTGAATTCGAGGTGGACGAGAGCGTGTTGACCGATGAGGAAGAAGAATTAACCGATTTTTCCGGCGGCAGTGTTTCTGAGGAATATTCAGGAATATGTGCCGAATTAAATTTCGACTCTTCCTTTAGAGTTGGTCAACTGCCCGAGATTCTGGACTATCTACGTGTCGAGCATGCTATTGAGATATCGGTTCCGTGTAAGGGGGAGAGATGTTATGCCCCTCCTGATGGCTACTTTACGGTATTCCTTGCATCATTTTCGGTTGGATTTACTTTGCCACCTCATCCGGTTCTTGTTCAAATTTGTCGAGATGTGAAGGTGAGCCTCAGTCAATTAACGCCGAACGCATTTCTTTACTTCAAAGGGTTTTGTCATCGCGCTGAGTCCGAGGGTTTTCCAATTTCGGCGAATTTATTTCACTCCATGTTTCTTGTGAAACCGCTGAGGGACAAAGCGCCTAATTTTCATTTTCATCCTCGGTCGAAATGCAAGTTTTTGAAGAAAAATGAGAATAAATGGGGGAGTTGGAAGGAGTGGTTCCTATACGTGCGGAATGATTGGGAAGTTCCTTCTGTATGGGGTGAAGTGCGTCCCGTTGAGTGGAGTAATGAACACTCGAGACTCAAAATGGATTGTATCGGAATGGGTTTTTTCGATTATTTCTTCGACCCTTGGACTGTATTTTCTAAGGGTAGAGGAGTTGTGCTGTATTGATTGCTCCGTCCTCTTTCTTTATAGTTTTCTTGAAACTAATATTCTTGTATTTGCTGTTTTCGTGTTCTGCAGGTGAGACGATGAGCTATAATGATTTCAAACGTCGTTGCATGAACAATGGTGCCTCGAAGCCTGTGTCTCGAAACACACCTCCGGCCTCAAAGCCCGTGGCACGGGAGTCGGGAAGAGGCACTGCAGAGGATCGAAGTAGTGGGAAAAAGCCAGTCCATGGGGTGGGATCGTCCCGTGGTCCGGAGGTGGCTGTGAAGAAGAGCGCTGGAGTCTCGGATCCCAAATCCGCCGACAAGGGTCGTCTTGCCATTGTGAGTGCGCCCCCGCTGCCTTTGAGCGAGCTCAAGTCCCCCTCCGCGTCCGGGGATACTCGTGTCGCCCCTATCGTCGTGCGTGAAAAAAGGCCTCGCCCCTTAGGAGTTGAGGAGTTGGTTCTACCGCCCGTTAATGCATGGAAAGGGAATTTTGTTGCTGGTGTTGATAGGGCGCAAAATGGTGGTTCGGTGTTTGACGTTCTTGATAGCGCCTTGGCCATGGAGAAGGTAATGGGTTTCCCGACGGAGTTTGATTCGACTCGTCTTGCCGGGAAACCTCTAGACGAGATGATCGAAGGGTTGGCGTCCTCCTTTGCTCGGGTTAGTATCGGATTTATCATGCACCTCTATATTTGATTTATTATTACTATTAATAATAATAACTCCTACCCCTTTTATTTTTTTATTTATTTTTTTATTTTTTAGACTATGACTTTCGTGCCCTTGATTATTGATCGCGGGAGGGGCTTGGAGGCTGAGCATGCCAAGATGCAAGCAGAGAAGTTGAACGTTAATTCGTTGTATGCGGGTGTTCAGGGTGTCAATGCCTCCCTTCGCTCAGAGATTGAAGGTTTGAAGAAGTCTCTGGATGAAGAAAAAGGCAAGCTGAGTGCCTTGGAGAAGAAATGTCAGAGCTTGGTGACACGTGCGGATGATGAAAAATCGGCACGTCTGAAGGCCGAAGCTAGGATTAAGGATCTGAGCCTATCTTTGAAGAATGAGAAGACCGACGCGCTTTCTTTCATGGAAGCCCATAAGGGGTCGAATGACGTCTTGAAAACGCCTTTGGGTTTGATGGTGGTTGATAAGTTCTTAGGGAGCGAATCTTATATCGAGCTACGGGATAGTTATGCTAGTGGGTTTTTTGCGGAGATCATGCGGGATATCCGCAGTCAAGTTCGTGCAACAAAGCTTGTCCCAGAGGCTATCCTACGGGAGATAGAGCCGAGGTAGTCGAAGGGATTGCTCCGTTCGTTAACCTACAAAACAATTAAAACACTAGATGACACGCCGGGTTTGGCCCGGCGATTATCCTCCTATGTTCGGAATATAGATGTATTAATATAAGCAAATAATTATTATTAATTGCCAAATTAGAGTGTACCTTTCTATGTGAAATGACACATACATTTATAGGTGGATGAATAGGTAGGACTTTTGTAAAAATCCGATGTGGGACAATGTGTTGTTACTTTTATAGGTAAAAAATAATCTAATTGAGTTTTCACACAATTAGATTAATTTAGGGCAATTTGGGCCTAATCTTAATTAGGTTTATGGGCCTAATTATGATTAGACACATCAGTCACACCTCCTACATATATAAAAAAAATGTATGCGCTTTGTCCTACAATTGAACCAAGTTCGAACTCCCTAGCCAAGATCGCTGGAATTATTGAAAATTTTCGGTAGAGAATCGGTATGATTCGAGTACGGTAATAGGTTAGTAGGAAAATAATCTGATAAAATAAAATATGTTTACTATTTTATTTGATGTCCTCAATTGTAATTTACTCATGTTGTTGCATTAGTTAATACATTAAATATAAAAATAAAATAAAATAAAATATTTATTGACATGATGAAAAGAAGCAACCCAATCAGAGAGAAACACGTGGTCACAGGCCGCACAGTAGTAGAAGGATAAAAAACACACACAAAGCAAATGACTAACAATTAACTGAAATTTCGTTTCCTGGTAAAATGCTTTGCAGTACAGTTACAGTACCCCCAAAAAAACTCCATTAATCCCTGAATAAAAAGGCTTCATTTTTCTCTGTAAAGAAATCCAGAGATGAGTATTTATGGAGTACAACCGAATCACGTGTTTCTTTCCGTTAGGCTTACCCCCCCTAAATTAGAGCACCGTTCGCTCGAACTGCTTCGTCTGCATTTTAATGGCGTCTCAAAGTGGGACCCATCTCATTTAATTTCGGAGCATAAGTTTATTGCTAGAGCTGCTTCTGCGTCTGCTTCCCCAATGGGCTCCGACTATTCCGGTAACAATTTGTCTAATTTCACCTCCATTAATTGATGATTTTGATATTGTTGTTAATGTTTCTGCTTCAGTGCTAGGATTAATTTTTTATTTGTGATTATAAATTGCTTTTTTTTTTAGGGTTTTGATTGCTGAAACTGTTTCGAAATTAAATCAATTTTCTAGGACCAAATTTGTGGATTTTTTTTTTTTTGGGTAGATGAATTTTACATGGATAATGCAATGTTGGTTTCAATATTTTTCAGAGCAACTGCAGGGAGCGAAAAAACCGAACGTAAAATCGAAACGAATAGCTGATATTGACCAAGACGAAATCGAAGATCCATCACTTTTAGCCGATCCCGATAGCTGTTTCTGCGAATTCAACGGGGTGCAACTACACCACAAGATTTGCGATGCCGACTCATCGTCTCCAGATACTCCAATGCAAGAATCAGCCAAACGGGTCGATTTTCCTATGATTTTGTTGCATGGGTTTGGAGCCTCGGTTTTCTCATGGAACCGTGTAATGAAACCTCTAGCAAAGGCCACCGGTTCTAAAATCCTCGCCTTTGATCGACCGGCCTTTGGACTAACATCGAGGGTAAATGCGGTTAAGCATAAAACCCCCGTTAATCAAGATTCGAAACACCTAAACCCTTACTCGATGATGTTCTCCGTTTTGGCAACACTCCACTTCATCGACTTCTTGGCTGCTCAGAAAGTCATTCTCGTGGGGTAATAGTCATCTACTTTCCGTATTTATTTGTTACGAATTTTTTTCTTTTCGAGGAAAGATAATACGAAAACGTTTAACTACTTACACGAAATCGGTTGAAGATTATCAGGCACTCTGCAGGTGCCCTCGTAGCTCTAGATGCGTATTTCGATGCACCCGAACGTGTGGCTGCTTTAATACTCGTCGCACCTGCAATTCTTGCACCGTTCGCTATGCAGAGCGTTGTGAAAGGAAATCAAGAAAGCTCGGGTTCGAATACTAGCAAGAATCTATTTTCCAGGCTTAGCAATATTCTAGCAAAGTTCACTAAGAATATTGTTCAGGCAATAGTATATACGATGAAAGGGATGTCGGATATGATAAGCTCTCTCTACAAGAAAGCTTTGTCGTCAATCTTGCGCTCTTCACTCGGCTTGACGGTGGTAATTAATTAATCCGTGTTCTATAATGTTATACAGTTACATTGTGTTATAAATATTTATGGGCTGTCGTGTAATGTCAGATAAGGATGGTAATCGATAAATTTGGTACGAGAGCCGTTCGGTCTGCATGGTATGACTCGAATCAAGTGTCCGATCATGTTTTACAAGGCTATACAAAGGTGAATAGTTGCTCTATTCTTTTTTATTTTTCAAGAAAGTTGACCGGTTATCACTTTCCGAGAAATCTTGATTATTGTCGGAATTTGCAGCCGTTGAAGTTAAAGGGCTGGGACAAGGCGCTAGTAGAATACACGGTGGCATTGCTCACAGATTCTGCATCTGAATCAAAACCGCCTTTGGCGAAAAGGCTCGGTCAAATCTCTTGTCCAGGTATTTAATTCGTTTATAATCACACTTTTCGAAATTTCCTAACTATGAAAATCCAACATTTTTCTTTTAATTACTGCTGCTAACTTAATATTAACACAGTTCTGATAGTAACGGGCGACACCGATCGTCTTGTACCGTCTTGGAACGCCGAAAAACTTTCTCGAGCAATTTCTGGATCTTGCTTCGAAATAATCAAGAAATGTGGCCATCTGCCCCAAGAAGAAAAACCCGAAGAATTTGTCGATATTGTCGATAAATTCCTGAGACAAGTCTTTGGCGTTGCACAAGCGCCACGCCTGCAAGTAGTGTCTTGAGGTTGGCATTCATTAATGATGCAGTGATGTATTTTGTAATAACATATGTTCTCAAATAACAAAATTGCCATTAAATATATAAAATGAAATTACAGAAGAAGTTCATCACAAAATACTCCAAGAACTGAAAAATTACAAACTGAAATTGGTAAGAAAATGCTACTGAAAACGAGGATATGTTGATATTGTAGCACTAGCATCTCTTGCAGCACCACTTGCATCAAATCCCGACATGAAATCGTCACCGAAGATTAACGCTCCAGCTGCTAACGCCCCCGCACCCACCCCCACCCCAAAGCCGGGCCCACCTCGGTGCTGAGGTGGCGCTGCCACAGAAGACGGCATGTTTAAGTAGCTACTAGAGGCGAAGTTATTCGTCATCGGAAAAAAACTAGGAGTATATCCCACATTCGATGGAGGCGGTGGCGGTGGCGGAGGCGGCTGCGGTGGTAGCTGCCGAGGTCGAGGCAGAAGATTAATGCCTCCACTGAAATCTGTTAAATTAAATCCTTCAATTTCATTGCCACCTGCAAATCAAGATTAGGAACACTGTACATAACAAATAAAATATTTTTAATGTAACTTGAACATATATATAAATCAGTTCCATACCTAGATGTGATGAACCGGGCTCTTCCTTTTTTTCTTCGGAAACTCGGATCGAGACATCAATAAATCCTACAGGTCTGTTCGAATTCTTCTTCCTAAGCTGAAAGCTCCCCATTTCTTCAACAGGCTTCGAAACATCGTACTTGTCCAAAAATTCCTTCAGAGCAATAGTTGCAGATCCCAATAGGCTTTCCCTAAGAAAAACAGGCTCCCTGCTGTAAACTTCGACATTTAGCGCCAATTCTTGAAACCCCGTTCCAGAAGATTCTTCAACCGCCGTTGAGAGTTTCGTCTTCCAAACGGGGTTTGAATTACCCGAGGCATCAATTATGGTGCAGTACTTATTCTCGGAACCAATCCATCCAACAGCAAACCACTGAAGCTTCCACAAACAAGACGTTCGCCTAAGCCCACGAGCAGAAATCAGGCACACCTCCACCCGTATTTTCCCCATCTCCGAAAACGAAGAAGCAAATCGGAACAAGGCCCTGTAACCCTGCTAGGTTAATTCTTTTCTTGATATAAAGCCAATAAAAGTGGGAAAAAGATGTCTTATACTTTATGCCAAGAATCAAAAAAGAAACAAAAAAAAAAAAAAACAAAACAATTTATTACAGAAGCTTTACCTTTTTGTTCCCTAAACAAATGACTTTTACAAATGCATTACAAAATAGTCAAATGTTTCAAAACACAAGTGCTTGAAAAAGCCTGAATTTGTGCAATTAAAAAAATATTACTATTTTGTGAGTCCTCTTGCAGGGGGAACTAAGAGTAGCCTTCTACCAGCAGATATCATCGGCTCGTTTTTGGAGGCGGAACGTGTATACGTCATTGTTGTAGATCCCAGCACATCGTACCCAAATCCGCACTCTCTAAAGAATAGCCTGTCGAGAATTTGAGCACAACGTATAAATCGAACGAGACTTGTCTATTTATGAAAAATAACGAGTAATTACGAAAAAAAAAATCTCTAACATGTCACACCTATCGATTTACAAACGAAAATATGCCGAAAAAAAAATACGTCGGCCACTTATAAAAACGAGTGAGTAGAAAGATTGAGAATTACCTTTCGTCATCGTTGCAAAGTGCAGCTATGTCGTATATGTCTCTGCTAGTGAGCATTCTGCAACGAAAAAATCGGATGTTTTCAGACAACCTTAAAATTGTAACATATATGTATATATGTATATAATTTGTATATATATGTATGTATATATACCTTGTGATTCTTTGAACTATCATTTGACCAATTCCTCTACCTTGTAAAGCAGGGTGCACCTGTAAGAAACTTGGTCACATAAATTTCAATATAATTATAATGTAACAATTTCTAATTAATAAATTTAATTGTTTAATTTTGGATTTTTATTTTTATTTTATGGGACTGACCATGACGTCATGGATTGAGGCGGTGAATCCCATATCGGAAACCGCGCGGCCAAACCCTATCAGCCGTCCATTTTCGGGCGTCACCGGCGCGGCCACTCTGCTTATCCAATCTCCACCGACGCCGATGAAATTCGACGGAGTAGAAGATTGGGTGGTTACGAATTCGGGCTTGGTGAAGGCGGAAACCACGACGGAGCTGTGGGAAACGGCGGTGTGGAGCTTCGCCGGATCGACGGGTTCGACCCTGCCTGCGGCGTCGACGGTGGGGAAGCGGTGGCAGGAGTGGTTGCAGATGGCGTACAGCTCTCTGAGGTGACGAAGGTTCACGTGTGCTGGGTTTGTGGATATGGATATTGGTGGCGGAGGAGTGGTGTTGCCTCTAATTTCGGCGGCTATTTTGGGTGGCGACGGCGGTGAAGAGGAGCGGAATTTCGAGGTAAGATAACCGCGGTGGTGTACGGCTGCCGCAACTGCCATTACTCCCTTTTCTTTCAAAGTTTCAACACCATATATATATATTCTCTTATCTTTAGTTAATATTTATTTATTTGTAAATTACGGAATTACAAAAATACCCCTCATGTTTGGGTAATTATAGTCATTTCTGAATTCTGAATCGTCTTATACGTTCATCCTTGCGGTGTCAAATTTAGTGGAATCTTCTAGATTATATAGAATATTCTTCATTTTATTCCCGTTTACCGCATTCGAGCTCCACATTTTGAAACAAGATGATCATAAGATGTGTCTATTGACTTGTAAATATCAGATTGTGGTGCATCATAATCTGTAATTTTGCACAAAATGAGTACAAACTAGAGAGCATTCCACGAAATCTAGAAGATTACGTTGAATTTGACACCATGAGGGTCGACATTTAAGCAGATTCATAGTGGATGGGTTATTGTAATTTGTAATTACTCAAACATGAGGAGATTGTTCATAATTTGATCATACCTCAGGGAGGTGACCGTAGTTTTTCCTTTTAAACTATTTGGTACAAAGTAAGCCCAATTAATTATGTTTAATGGACTTCTTTAAAGTCAAGCCCAATCAATTATTATTAAAGCATCAAGAAGCCCAAATGATTAATATTACAATTTAATGGGATAGTAATAATAGTTAAATACTCTAAACAAGAGAATACATTAGACATCTATATTTCTAATATAATTTTCCAATTCATCCATTTATTAATTTACCCATTAGTCGAACCAATTTGTATCACATCTAGACAAATTGAACCAATTTTATCCAATTATAAATACATTTAACAACAATTAGCATAAATAAAACCCAAAGGAGAAAGGTAAATTTGTAGTAAGAAAAAAAAGAATTTATATTTCAAAATTGCAAGAAGTGATTTCCCAAAATAATAGTGAAGATAAAATAAAATAGCATAAAATAAATGAGTGAGTTGACTTTTTTTCACAACCAGAAATAAAATAAATGATAGAAAATACAATTTAAGGCTAATTGAAAATTTATCATTGAATAGGAACTATAACTTAATGATATTTAATTATTTATTATTACATAGGATCGAAGCAATATTAGTGAGAAAAAAAAACTAATAATGAAAAAAAATTGAAGAAGCATGTAAATACAAATAAACAATATTTTATTTTTATAAATTAGGGTTTTAACACAATTTATTAAAATGAAAAAAATAAAAAAATAAAAAAAAGTCCCCAAAAAGTAGTCAATAAAATCTAATTAATTACACCGTCTGATGTTGTCAATCTGGATTTTTGAAATCTAGTCGGACGTGAAACTCTTCTAAAATCCGACAAATTTCTCTCTCTCTCTCTCTCTCTCTCTCTCTCTTCTTTCTCTCTCCTCTCTGTCTCAGGCCCCTTTTGAAATCAAGCTTCACTCTTTGTCTAGTTTTCGCAGAGACACACATACACACACAGAGAGAGGATTGAGTTACATACAAAACGTACATAGATGCGAGTGTGTATAAACATACAAGAACTAATTCAAAATCTCAGTTGTAAAATAAATGGAATAAACTGAGATTTTCTCCCTCTTTTTTTTTTCCTCAATTTCAATTTTCTCTGGACCTTGGGCGTTGAGGAGCCTCAACTATTTCCTCTTCGGGTCCGGAGATTTTAGGGTTTTTTTTCTCTCTCTCCTGATTGATGCCCAATTTTGTGTGTGTGTGTGTGTGTGTGTGTGTGTACAATTAAGCTGAGATACGTGTATGTGTGTTTAATCTGTGAATGATTCGTTTTAGGGTTTAGATTTATTTGTAAAAAAAAAAAAACGTTGTGTATTAGTGTAATAAAATCAGATATGGACGGGAGGAGAATAACGGCTAGTCCGAGGCCGTGCTCTGGGCGGCGAGTGGTGGCGAAGAAGCGGCCCCGCGGTGGTTTAGATGGGTTCGTTAACAGCGTGAAGAAGCTGCAGAGAAGGGAGATATCATCCAAGCGAGACCGCTCTTTCAGCATGAGTGATGCTCAAGAGCGCTTCCGCAACATTCGGCTGCAGGTTCATTTTTATTAAATTTATCGTCTTTCACAAATTCCATTTTTTTTTTCTGTAGTGTTTGGGTGTTGTAGTGGATTTAAATAACTGAAGTGGGTATAGCTGTATGTGAAAGTATGGATCTTTTTCTGGGTTATATGCGGTTGCGATGATCGATGTTTCTGCACAGCAAAATTAGGGTTTTTAGGTTCTTGAGTAAGTGTTGATCACATTTTCTTCGAAAGCCCTTTTCAAAGATTTGATATCTTCGTCTAGCTTATCACTTTAAGTGGCGTGTATATGTTGTTTGTATGTCTGATCTGTTTATTGTCTCGGCCGAGAGATCAAGATGAAGTTTGATCTCAGAATATTTAGAATCGTAAGGATGGATTTTACAAAAATTAAATGTCGTGATGTATCTTAGATCATTTGGTGCATCCACTAGTCAATTAATCGTCTTACGTAGCAGTAGTAGTAGTCTCCATTTATGAGTTCTCGACTTTCAAAAGATGCTGAGCACTTATTTAGTTTAGGGATTTGTTTCGATCTTCCGTGTGTTTTTGCCATTCTGCCAGCTGGCGTTTCATGCAATAACGAGCTTTAAACGTGTAAAAGGTTTTTGGGAATTAGATTTCTAGAAGCAAGTGTGGTCATTTAAATAGTTGATAAATTTGGCCACGTACTTGCGTTTTATATCGCAGTTCAAACTTGTCTTATTCGTACTTCTAGATTATAAATTATTTTGTATACGAACATGATTTTGTAAGGTTAAGTTATCATTAGTTGCATTATTATCAACTTTATAACTCTGTGTATTTCCTCTTTATGTCCAATCCTTCAATTACGCCGAAACCCTATGCTTACCATTCTTTCATGTTCCTCTGCATCCACGTGGCAGGTTGAGCCACGTTTTATAATTATAGTTATCCAATCGGTATATCCCTTTTAACGAATTTAAGATGCAATGACTCTCGTTATCATGCTAATATCGAGACTTCCTCCTATCATTGATAAGCTTTAATTATTAAGAGTTCATACTAATTGGCTTAAGATTTGAAATATTTTTTCGTGCAAGTTCCGAAAATATAGCAGGCCCATCAAGATTGGACTTAGTTACATCCTATAGATTTACGATATATATCGGGATACGTAAAATAATGTGATTTAGCTGAAAATTTGAAATCTAGTAAATTACATATTTATCCTTTCTGTAATTAAGAGTTAATAGTAGATTATCTTTTCTAGAACATTATATTTATACTATGTAGAGAATCCATACGATTCATACCTTTTTACCCCGCATCGTATTTAATATTCATACATGTATTAATATTGTTTTGTCTATTAATTTTTACAATGCTTGCTAATGTTATTTTAAACGTCTAATGACTGTGTGCTCACTTACTATGACTCGTTGTAAATATCAATATATATTATGTTCTGATGGACTAACCAAATACGACTTTGGTTCAGGAGGAATACGATACACATGATCCGAAGGGATATTGTTCTATGTCGTTACCGTTTCTCAAGAAGAGGTCAAAAATCATCGAAATTGTTGCCGCTCGTGATATTGTCTTTGCTCTTGCACAATCTGGTGTCTGTGCAGCGTTTAGCCGAGGTGTTAATAATATGTAAAAAAATGATTTAATTCTACGATAATTTTTATTCCAGCCCTTGTGTGTTAAGAAACATTGCTTATTCGTGTAACCTTTTTTTTGCATGCAGAGACTAACCAAAGGATATGCTTCCTCAATGTTTGCCCCGACGAAGTCATTCGGAGCTTATTTTACAACAAAAACAACGATTCGCTCATCACAGTTTCCGTTTATGCTTCTGATAACTTTAGTTCCTTGAAATGCAGAACAACGAGGATTGAGTATGAAAATGCATTTATAATTTGCTTAAAGGTTTCTATTGATTCTCGTGCGACCTATAATATATATCTGAATGTGTTTTTTAGATACATACGGAGGGGCAAACCCGATGCTGGTTTCGCGCTGTTTGAGTCCGAGTCATTGAAGTGGCCTGGTTTTGTGGAATTTGACGACGTAAATGGAAAGGTTCTTACATATTCCGCCCAAGATAGGTAAGCATACGGCAAGCTCGTGTGTTAATCCTTTAACGTGTTTCCTTTTACTCATATTTTGCTGCTTCGTTTTGCAGTATATACAAGGTGTTCGATTTGAAGAACTATACAATGCTGTACTCCATTTCCGATAAAAATGTTCAGGAGATTAAGATCAGGTAATTTCTTGTTTTCGGAATAAGGTTTTAACTTATGCACGTGTTCGTTTCAGTACATATAATTGTGTTGCACATGCTCCAAGTTTTTTTTTTTTTGTTTTTTTAACATATAATTAATTTTGCCTGCGTTTTGCGTAACAGTCCAGGAATCATGCTATTAATATTCACTAAAGGCCAAGGCGGTGTTCCTCTACAGATTCTCTCAATCGAGGATGGCACTGTTCTGAAATCCTTCAGCCATCTCCTTCACAAAGGCAAGAAGGTCGATTTCATCGAACAGTTCAACGAAAAGCTGCTTGTCAAGCAAGAAAACGAAAACCTCCAGATAGTTGACGTAATAATAAGCCCCCCTGCCTCTCTTTCTCTATATATGTATCCACTACAGTACGGCTACATTAAAAAATTCTGACAACCTCGTCTTACATACGTAGGTACGCAACACTGAGATAACAGAAGTGAGCAGGACAGAATTCATGACCCCATCCGCATTCATATTCCTGTACGAGAATCAGTTATTTCTCACATTCAGAAACCGAACAGTCGCTGTTTGGAATTTCCGAGGAGAACTCGTCACTAAATTCGAGGATCACCTCTTATGGCACCCCGACTGCAACACTAACAACATATACATCACAAGTGACCAGGACCTCATCATTTCTTACTGCAAAGCCGACTCCGAGGAACCATTGTCTGATGGAAACGGTAAAATACATAAACATATTATTTTATTCATTAATTAATTTTCCAAGATTTTGCTAATTTATGTACTTGTATATAAATTTAGCGGCGGGGTCGATTAATATAAGCAATATACTGACGGGGAAGTGCTTAGCGAAGATAAAGGCAAGCAACAGTCTTCCGATTAACGAGTGCAACTGTAGTGCCAGCTGTGGTGGGAAAAAGTGCAACTCGAGGAAGCGCATACAAGCTTCTAGAATGAGGAGCACGGTCGCGGAGGCGCTCGAAGATATTACTGCTCTCTTCTACGACGAGGATAGAAACGAGATCTACACCGGAAATAGGCTCGGCCTTGTCCATGTCTGGTCCAACTAAATTTCACTAGTGTCAAGTGGGCCCCGTTTCCGTATATTTCGAAGTTTTTTTTTTTTTTTTTTTTTTTTCTTTTTGAAAGTGTTGTTTTGTTGATTTGACTTATTTGGGCTGGGACTAAGTAAAGACGGAGCTCGTATATTTGTTTGTGATAATTACTTGAGGCTCTCGACGGAGCTATATCGATTTGCTATTTGCTGTAATTTGTGTTTTGAGGAACAATTTGATGTGCTGTGGTAGTTATGAACTTAAAACTAGTTGTGGGAGATGAATCTGGATTCTTTGTAAATTACTTCCTGTGTTAGCTGCTGCAGCTGCTGTTTTTATTTATTTATTTAATTATTTATTTATTTATGATAAAAGAAAACATTCCAACTTTAAAAAAATAAACAATTATTTCATTTTTTTTTTTAATTAATAATCACCAACTTCTCAACTAGTAATATAATTAGTAACCAATACGAAAAACGTTTCTTGAAGCTAACGTTTTCTTTTTCTTTTTGTTTCTTTGCCATTTAACTTCCAAGACACTCATGCATCTACTTTAACATCAAATTTGAGGACATATATTAATTTACACCAACTGTTTTTGGTGTATATGTTCTCATAAAATTTAGTAACAAATAGAACAAAATGTTTATTATTTTCATCTTCTTTTTCGAATTAGGTCGAAAGAAAGTTAAAACACGTGGACTAAATCAATTTATAGTAATACAAGTCGAAAAACCATTTATTTTCTTGCATAATTCAGAAACTCAAATCGGATAAAAAATTGGAATCTCACATATATATATTCTAATTCCAATCCAACTAATTTTAGAAAATAAACACGGAAAATTGTCGGAATTTGGAATAGCCAAAACCGAAAAAATCAGATCGAAATCGACGGAATTAAAAAAAAAAAATCAAAACTATGGTGGTTATTGTAATTATCAATAAGAAGAAAAAGTAGAAATTTTCTGTTAAAAAGTAATGAGTTTGAACGTCACAATTATGATAATGGGCCCAACCAATAGGTTTCTTTCGTGGGCCCATATTGATGGGCCCTTCAATACAACTTACTTTATTTGATTTTTTTAATTATATTATTTTTATTTGCCTTTTCAGATAATTGACCTCTAAATCCATTTTTAGATCCTCATAATTATTTCCTAATCTCACTTTGTCAAGTGTATACGATGTGCCTATGATTGTCTCCCACGTCCTTAAACTCAGCAACTTTGTCCTAATAATATATTTAATTACGATTAATTAATCTAATAATGCCATTTAAACTATAACATGGGATTAAAGTTTCCTTTCTCCCTCAGTCTCCCATATTTTTATATCATTATTTTCAAACAATCAACCTCTTTACTGGTCAAATTTTTTTTTTTCTTTTAACGAAATAACTCGCAATCAACCATATAGGTGTATCGGGTAAACCTACAATCTCGTATAATAAATTGCAAATCACACTAGACTAGTTATGTATGGCAAACTCGGATAGCGACTATTGACAATAAAATTCGAACTTGGATCAATTGACACAACTTATTTGCTCAGATCGTTACTAGTCAAATTTTGAATATTATGCCGTTGAAATTACAAAACCAAATATTTAAAATAAAAATAATAATATAATGTATCAAAAAACAGGTGACGTCAGCAACCAACGAACCATCCAAATTCTATCAGTGCTGTAACAATCGTAGAAATTCAATCCCAAATCCTCTCTTGGTTTTTTTTTTTTTTTTTTTTCCTTTTTATTGTAATAAAATAATAAACATTAAAAGATAAAAATCTATGTTTATATTTAGAATCGAATCTTACGGTGTGGAGTTTTCTCTCTCTAGCTCAAACAAAAGGCTCCCTTGCTTTCTCTCTCTACACTCTTAAGTAAAAGGACTTGAATAAAACACCCCCTCTTCTCTCTCTAGGCTAGAGCTGAGCTATTGCTTCAGTTCCAGACTACCACAGTAAGTGTTCCTCTCTCTCTCTCTCTAACTTTCTGAAATGGAATTTTGTAATTTGTATAAGCTTTGAGTTTGTCAGTAATGCGAGAAGATTTGAATTATCGTGCATCTTTTGATGCTAATGTACTAGAGCTTTATTTTATTTTTAAATTTGTCGGTGGATTTGGAAATTGTCCATTCTATTTTTCTTATGGCAGATCTGATCTTGAGAGGTCGGTGGTGATGTTTCAATTTCAACTTCAATTTTTGTGTTTTCTTTTTCATTTTCCTTTTCGGCATTATTTTGATTAAATGCTGAATGCGAAGTTTCTTCTGCTGATTAATAGTTCAGTACATGGTCCATTTTTATGAATATTTGAAAAAAAAATATGAATATTTATCGACAAATGTTGAAACACCTCTCGTTTTTTGTTCAGTTTAGATTTTCGTGTTCTCACCTGCACAGATTATAAATAAATGTGTGTGATTTGACACGATCGTATTCATGGATTTCTGTTGTGTTGTGTTGTGTTATGTACTTACGTTTAACGAAATTCGGTGCTTGAGCGATAATCAGGCGATGGGTTGTTTCTGTTAGCAGGTCTTTACTGGAGTTTGGAATGATAAGAGCTTAAAAAAAATTCGGGTAATCATAAATTTCTTTGTTCCTTCATCGGTGTTTATGAAATTTGGAGGCAGTTTTGAAGTGCATACGACTTATCGAGTTTTCGTATGCTGCCTACAGATTAATTGGCGAAGATGGAGACAACAATAGATGCCCACGCACTGCTTGATCAAGTTGAATTACATATTATACCGAGTCAAAATAGGTTATACTTCAATAATACTAGTCATTTTGTTCCTCGAAAATATGTCGGACATTGTTGAAAAGAATCTTCGCTTTCTTTTCCTTAATCTGTTAATAGATTGTGATACTTGATAACAATTTGTTTATATTTCCGATTTTTTTTTTTTGTTGCACCCTGTTGAATCTAATAATTGTTGTTTTTGCCGCATGTGTTAGTTATTTATTTCTTTTGTTGTTTTGACGTTTTCTGAAGGTATGATGCATGTGTGTGCTCTGGTAGCAAGATAGAGAAAGTAACATCAGGAATTTTGGAGCATCTGTTATTGCATTCAGCTGAAATCAAAGCTTTGCATTCAAAAGGATCCAGTGCCAAGTATAAACTCAGCCGACCAGAAAATTCACACGACATCAAATGGTTTACAAAGTCGACATTGATAAGGTATAGCAGATACTCTTGCCTTCTTTATTTTGCTTCCGGTGGAGATAGAATATGGTCCTATTTGCTTTACTCAAAATTTTATTTTCATAAAACAGGTTTCTCCGTATAATTGGTTCAGCAAATATACTGGACGTTACCAGTTCCTTGAAAAATGAGATATCTCAGCTGGAGGAAGCCCGTAAATTTCATCTTTCACTTTATGCAAAGGTAAAATCAGTTAATTTTCACCTAAATTCATATCCTTAGAATCCAAACTGATGTTTTTTTTTTCTCCCGTTTACCAGGGTAGAGAATATCAGCTCCAGAGTGGAGAATCTGGTTAGTGTGTGTACGTTTTTGTTAAGATTGAGGTTTGATCTAATAGTGTTGAGAATATCTTTATGTGGATGTTTTTTGCATACTCATCTTATTCATATGCTCTTGCCTAAGAAAAAGAAAACTCCACAAATAGGAAATATAAAGCTTATATTTACAATCATTGTTGAACGGATACCGAGTTTAACTTTTTTACCACTAATCTTTCTGTCAGATGGCATCTTCACGGATGGTACACGGTCAACTACAAGAGTACGCTATTTTTCTTTTTCCAGCTCAACTGACATTGATAGTTACTGCTTGTATATTTCTTCTGAACTGTCTACATTTTTGATGGGTTTTTGTAGGCTGAAGGCGCAGATGCATCCAAGTAAGATATTGGCTAGCCTGTCTAAAGTTGAAACTACTTGTAAGACCAAAATAACATGTTCTGTATTCTGACTGTTGGGGTTGCCTACAGAAATGAATTGCTGCGGGCCATGGACTTAAGGCTAGCTACTTTGACAGAAGAACTGATCACTGCTTTTGACCAAGCTGCTGGTTCTAGCTATTCCATCGAGGAGATGTCTGATATTGGGAAGTTGTCTAAACATTTTGGATCAGGAGACTTGAGGTAAACTTAGTTTTAAAACAGAAAGCACAGATGTTTTTCCATTTAAAAAACATTGTCTCATGCCGTAAGGAAAAATTTCTAGTTATTGTTAATGAAAACCAATTGTTATGTCTATTCCTTCCAGCGATTCCTTAAGGAAGTATATAGAATTGAGACAAGGAGCCCAGGCTGTTGAAGATTCAAGCAGAACACAGTTGTTGGAGGATAAAAAAGTAAGATCAAAAGAAGGGAATAATCATGCCACTAATTCATCGTTTTCAGATACGCAAGTAAAATACGGTGTCTCTCCAGCAAAAGTTGCACAGGTAGAGAGGCAAAACTCTACAGAAAGTGATGAATCTTCTTTCTCGAGCGAGGAAGAGCCTCCATCCGAGGAAAGAAGTCGCACTCTCGTAAGATCTGCTTCACCTAGGAGATCCGCATCTCCAATGCGAAGGGTACAGATTGGACGGTCTGGATCTCGAAGGTCTACTGCCATAACTATCAAGAGTCTCAACTATTTTCCTGGCAGAGAAAGATCGTCTTTCCCAAAAGACCCTGCTGAAAATGACGGTGATGAAGAAGGACTTGAGCATGTGCCTAGAAAACCAGAAAATAATGTGCGGAGAATGAGTGTGCAAGATGCAATAAGTCTTTTTGAAAACAAACAAAAGGACCAAACAGTAGATATTCAGAAGGCTAGATCATTGTTGACTGCATCTATCGGTGCAAGCAAATCTGTACTGAGAAGATGGAGTAGCGGAATGGGTGAAGAAGATTCTTCACAATCTCCCCGAGATACTTCTGCCGAGGATGAAGTTACAAAGATTCAAAATAATGTCGAAACAGAAATTCCATATAGTTCACCAGAGCCTGAGGCTGAGTGTCCTACTGAGCCCCGTGGATCAGATGTCAAATTGGACTTGCATGAAAATGGAGCGCATAGTCCGGTAATTATGCAAGAGGAGACACTTCCAACTGAATCAACCGATATTAATGACAAATTAATTGCTTCTTCTGAATGGAGCCGTCAAAAGGAAGCAGAACTCAATGAGCTTCTGATGAAAATGATGGAAACTAAGCCTGTAAAAAGCCGTACTGTTGTCTCTGCAAGCAACAAAAGACAAAGCTTGCCTTCTGAGAACAGAGGCGGTTTTTACGATGACTACAAGGAGAAGAGGGACGAGAAACTTCGGGGAGAAGCTGCTAAAAAAAGACCTGAGAAAGACAAACAATTCAGAGCTGCGCAACAAATTCTTGATGTTAAGAAATCACAACTGATGACCTCAGCAAATGCAATCGACGCTGGTAAGAAACAAATCGTGAAAAAGCTCCAGAAGCCGCAGAAGATTGTGTCTTCTCAACCTGCAAATCCGAAGATAGAAAGCCCAAAACCTGCAATTGTTAAGAAAGCCTCTCCAAAGGCATCTTCTCTGCCCGCCACACGTAAATCATGGCCATCAATGCCATCACCAAGAGCCACAGGGGCATCACCTGCTAAAACCCCTGTTCCAGCATCTTCTACCGGTCCAAATGCAATGCCAACTCGTAGAAGATCACAGCCAACAACACCAGTTTCTCATCCGAGTTCAACAATAGACAAATCTCAAACTCGGGTTAAGTCTGTGAAGTCGAGTCAGAGTGATAGCAAGAAACCTAGTGCTACTGAAACAAAGCAGCAGCACTCTGTGACAAAGCCTAAGAAAACAGCCAAGAGCAAAGTTCAATCTTTCCCTGAAGATCTTGCTTCCTCAACAAAACCTAGTTTATATAACAAAGTCACCAAAAAGAGCAGTGTTGTTCCACTGGAATCAAAGCCTTTTCTTCGCAAAGGTTCTGGAACTACATCCGGTGTTAATCCAGCTGTTAAGAAAAAAACATCTTCTCCTCAGGAACCATTGAAACTGTCTGAAGATCTGACCATGGCCGCTGAAAACGCAACAGTTTCTAACTCTTATGATATATTGATAATTGAGCATGAAGAGAAGGAAATTGAAGAGTTGAAAATAGATGCGGGTATTGAATCTGTGGTCTCCGCTTCAAGAAGTCCCCATAAATATGAAGACAACAGAGACGAGAATGAGGGTAATCTCGGTAACCCCACCATGGACGATGTCATTGACAAGGCGGTAGAGCCTGAATTTAAAGGCGAGGAGGCCGAAGAAGAAGAACCCACTATCTCACCTACAGCTTGGGTTGAAATAGAGGAGCACGAAAATCACACTGTTCTCTCTGGTGACCGTGGTTGTGAAATAACGGGTTCACAAGCATCCTATGTAACCCCGGTTGGAGTGGCGAGTCCTCGAGTTCGTCATTCTCTTTCGCAAATGCTTCTTCAGGAGATCAGCGAACATGATGCTGACTGGGGGAATGCTGAAAATCCACCACCGACGGTCTTCCAAAAAGATGCACCCAAAGGATTAAAGAGGCTGTTAAACTTTGCTCGAAAGAGTAAACCCGAGGCAAATGCATCTGGTTGGTCCAGCCCCACTGTCTTTTCTGAAGGAGAGGATGATGCTGATGAATCAAAATTTGCGAATAAGAGAGGTGCTGAAAATTTGAGGAAATCAACCCTTCATTCAATGAATAACGGGAACCAGAAAAATTCGACTATTTACGAACACCCTGGTACTTCTCTTTAGATGCTAAAACTTAGAATCTTGATGTAAATAATTGGTGTATAAAAGTAAGTTAATCTGCACGAGTATAGACCCATTGAAAACCTAGAGCAAAATGATTACTTAGAAATATTTCCGAGGAGGCTTCTTTTCCAAAATGAATCCACTTCATGCTTATCTAGTGTTACATTTGGTCTTGTTCGATGAATATATGGATTTAGTTTATCCATAGATGAAATAAACTATTTTGCAGGTCAAACAAATATTAGCAGACTCCATGCTCAGAGTTTATCTCAGCAAATTCAGGATGGCCATGTTTCAGCTTCCGTGACTACGACGAAAGGTTAATTGTGCTATATGCTTTCTCCATACGTATGCTGAATATTTTTAGTTACGTCTTAATTTCTTTATCTTGTTCTGCTTTGCCTTTCAGCTACAAGGTCGTTCTTCTCTCTTTCGGCGTTTAAAGGCAACAAGTAGTAAACTGGAGCTAAGATAACAAAACTCCGAGTTCTACATAAAAAATGGAAGATTTTAATCGGGGCATTTTGTTCGAAGTATAGTGCTGCTTTGGTATTTTATTTTCCAGAAGGCACTTCTACGAGCAAAATGGACCGTCTTTCTGCTGCAGCAAGAGGTGTTGTAACAAGTGTATTTTGTAGATGTGGTGTCTGATTTGTTCCAATGCTTGAATTGATTGTAGCTTGTAAAAGAAGTGATGATAGAAGTTTTAGCATTTGCACAAATCACAACAAATTTGTATTTTTTTTCTATCTTCTGTCAATCATTCTGTTGTATTTGTGTCTCTTTGTTCGACTGAGATACAAAATTATTTAATGATTCGAATTTTGCTCGTCTTCTACTAGTCGATGCACATTAAAAATAGCTCTTTTTTTTCCATGCAGGCAGCTATGGTATTCAGTTATAACTATATTTCATATTTCAAAATAAATAATACATATCAAGCATGCAAGATTATGTTCTTTCATTCATTTAATGTTACCGATATTAAAATACGAGATAAAATACTATGTGGAGTAAAAGAACAAACGGTAATAAATTAATGCAACTAGCTGAATATAGATCTGGTTAACACAAGGATACAAATTAATACAACTTGCAAAAATTCATGTGGTCGATAGAGTATAAACATAACAATTACTGAAGTGTGGAGGCTTCCCTCTTAACTCTTAAGGTACCGTAAATGTGGAAACATGTTGTCTGCATGAGATCCATAATATTGTGAAAATATTGCAACAGTTCGACTTGTATTGTCTGCACCATTTTTAAGACCATTTGATAACTGGATTGACGCGAGTTTAATCAGCTCATTCCCAATGACGATGTGGCTTTCACCGTAGAGCTTTTCCAAGATCTGTTGCCAAAATATTTACCAAAACTTTAAAATATTGAAGAAAAAAAAAGGGCCATCAATTCATGTATAAAGCGTATATACGGTCATAAGATACAAGTGACACATATCTCGAGCATTACTTATGGCCATTCGTGACACATATCCCATAGATAATTGGACAAGTGTTCTTCAATCCAAATTCTTTTGCTAGTTCGAAAATCATGTTTAAATTGAAAGGTTTACCTCTATTGAAGCCCGACAATGTTTCAGTGCAGCTTGGAATTCTCCAATCGAACAAAATGCTTGTGCGATAATATCTTCCACCTGACAACACCAATTGACTTAGTCGAAACATTTCAATGCAAATCCTACTAAAAGTATTGAAAATGGGTTGGTTATATTATATATAGTACAAAAATATCCCGATGGAAAATAATAAGACATTAATATCATAAAAAATAGGAAGGTAAAACTAATATAAAACCATAAACCACCTCAGCTATTCTCTTGTTGAAAGGATGCAATACTGTTCTTAAAATATCAATAGATTTCAACGCGTCCACAACTAAATCGGTTGCAATTTCACCAGAAGCTACTGCTTCCTGCAATCTGAACAGTAAAATAATCGAGTTAGATGTGTAGTTATTATAAATGTGTAGTAAATTGAGACTTTCGAGTTTATCAAACTAAGAAATTTCAGCGAGAAAATTCCACCAGCAATACCTTCGGACACGAATCTCAGCTTTGACGATTGTTTTTTGTGAAGCTGGTAGATCACGAAAAGAGCCACAACTCAAACAATGGCCTGGCTCAAAGCAACGATAGTAATCATTTTGCTCAAACACATGACTAGCTACTCCGCCGATCTTATCATCCTTGAGGATATACTGCTTCAGTAGAGAACAAAAAGAAGATGAGAGATATACTTAGTATCACTGTCATCATCATTTTTTATGCCATAGTAACCTTCATCATGCAAATGCACGTGATTCATTTTCCGATGCTTATCAAAGTAAACAAAAGATGTGATAGTGGGAAAAAACAAAGCAATTCTGCATCATGTAAAGAATGTACAAACTCACAAGTTGGACGGATTTCAATGCTGACTAAATAGTTCATTATGAAAGACTGCCCGCCTCTTTGTTGATTGTATGTTTCTTTATGAAAATTGTTCAACATAAAAATGATTGAACAACATAATACCTGCAACGAGTCTGGTCCTTTGAAATGTTTGAGTTTTTCCTTCTCGTATTTAGCAACACAGCTCTCCAGGACTACTCCAGAACAATTTGGTATACTACACCGGTAACCAGTATGGACAAGATCAGAAAAATTCAGTTGTGAACAACCACTACACTGACAGATAAACGAGTATCGCTCTTCCAAAAACTTGCGACGCTCACTGCAATCCCACTGCCCAACCTGTTATGAGTAATTAATCACTTAGAACAAAAATCTGCTTGTATCACTATTATTGCTTATAGAATGAGTAGAAGAACTCTGTTGCTTCGAATTGTACCCATTGTATTGCCCACTAACACTATTTTCTCATAAATCAAAAAAGTAGTTCTACATTTAAACACAAAGCAGTATATATATCCGGTTGTACCAGAGCAAACAATATAAAGTCCAGTTGCATCTTGTGAAAATTGTGATTTTTATGTTACTAAATGAAGATCTGACTACCTGAGGGCCGTAAGAGAGTTCCAGTTCGGATCCTGCTGTGACATTTTCTGTTGCTCGCATGAAGAGGGTACGTGAAAGAAAATATGCGTGAACATTTGGCACGCAAGAATGGTTGAATAAACTGCCACTAGAATATACAGCTTGAGCCACTTGAACCTATAAAAGTATCATTCAGAACATTTTAAAAAATTCAGCATCTCAATTTAAACAAATTGATAAGTAGAGATAAAACCACGTTGTTTAGTTTGCACAAAAAAAAAATTCACCAAACGAGAAATGACCTGTTATTTCCGAAAGTTATCAGAGTCCAAGAACAAGTGTAGACAATAATAATGCTCTTATCAGCTTATTTTTATAGTCTCCAGGAGGAGATATTGTATTCTTTTTATTAGAAATTCACTATGCTCACTAATAATATCAAACTGCTGGCAACATTGATGATGTAGGGATGATTCAATTTGGATATTTCAATAGTTCACAGCAACGAGTACCTGTTCCACAGAACTTGTTGCATTATAATCTAGATTCTGCCTTCCATCTGGATGATTCATACGAACAATTGCCATGGAATTGACTCTAATTCTAGACAGAAGCATGATAATCTGCAATTAAAAACAATAAAACTGAAATAAGACTCATAAGTGTAGCTTTTCATGACAACCAAGCAATGCGATCTACCTCTAAAGTTGTGGCCGAGTTTAACGGAAGCTTGGAGGCATAAAATCTTTGAAGACAACACAGGAGAATAATAGAATAAACATGAAACTCCAATTTGGTTTCATACGAAAGTTTCCCGTAATTTTCACAGAGATCCTAGAGATAAACAAGGCTGTCAGCTTGGACCGACATAATTTTACTTTTGGAGAAGTAAAAAACAAACAGAAGCAAAATAAAATAATTTTTTTTTATACAAGTACCAGAATCCGATTAATTTTAGAATCAACGCCACCACAGCTCTGTTTTTCTATATGCTTCACGAGGATGCGGCCAGCCAGAACCACATCAGACGGCAAAACTGCAGGCCAGTGCATACCTTGACACTCATGTTTATGTTCAGCAGCATGTTCAATACTTGAACTTGAAATGTCAGGCGAAGTCACATTTTTAGCATATTGTTCAAGATCATCAGATAACTCTTGTGGAAGCCTATATTTGTCCTTACACAGTGAAAAATCTTCTCCTCCTGCTTGTACTTGACAATTTAGAGAGCAGTATAATGGAATTGAACATGAGACGCAGGGCACTGTATCCGCTGGTAGTTCATTGAAGCAGAAAGCACAATGAGTTTCCCGACAATTCTTCAATATAATCTGCAGCACTACGACACATGAGAAATAAACGACATTCAGCAATTTCAAATACAAGTAGGTTTTTTGCATAGTTACTATTCTACACCCCAAAAGTAATTGTGTGTTTTGGTTTAACTCAGTGGACGACAATGATGCCAATATATTCTAACTTTCACCACGAATATGAATTGGAAGCATAAGGTCAGAAACATAATTGTTTATGAAGTACGCTTGATTAAGGAATCCATGGATATTGGTCGAGTTAGTAAAATATTGTTCAAAATTAATAGAAACAGTTCTCATACGCTGGGTATTTTTTCTTAATTCGTACCGCAGCATATGGATCTTCCTTATGAATTAAAGAAGCCAGGGGAATGTCAGTAAATGAGGTCATTCCCCTCCCTTTAGTAGTTGTAGAGACATATTTGAGTTCCATCAGAAGACGTTCCTCTGTCACATAAGAAATAATTGAAGTGAAAGACATTAAATGAGGTGGCAGAATATTAATGAATTAATGGGCAGGTGAGAAAATAAACTACTGAAAAATCTTATAGCAGGATCTCATAAGAGTCAAAACAAGTTCAATAACAAATGTCAAACTATAATGGAATGCCGTGAAAACTGAAAAGGTGAAACGGATTGCAGATAATAAGGAACATATTGGAAGATAAAACAGAAGCTGCTTATCAAATGAACATAAAAATGAAGAAAAATTGAAATGAAGGTGGTGCCAAGAAAACCTGAGCTGTCATGATATGGTTTCTCTATAGCACGACTTAGCCCGGATTTGTTCAACAGCATATTAAGTTCATTTTCTATCTGTTTTTTTCCACTCGAGGATGTCTCTATCTTCAGGGAAACAGTCAAATCCTTGATAGCATCTTCATAGTTGCCCAATGAAGAATTTGCCTTAGCTCTCCTAAACCATGCCTATAATACGACGTTAGATCAGAACTTCAGTGATGATACAAAAGGATAGAAACTTAAAGTAGGAATGTTAGATTTCAGTGAAATGAGTGAAGATAAATGATGGATCTAAGAATTCACCTTTGCATAGGCTGGGGATACTATGAGAGCCCGGCTGCAATCTCTCAGACTTTCCAGAAAGAATCCCAATTTCTGAAGATAAACCAGAAAATAAATTTGTTAAATATCGATCGACTTTCGTAGAAGTACGTAAATCAAGATGATTGCATCAAACACATCAATCTCTACGAGAGAAAAAAAATTCTAAAAACCAAAAAAGTTCAAAAAAGCTTTTCATTACCCCCAGATATCGACAGGATGAACAACGAATTTCTATGTACAAATTTATGAAATAACTTCAAAATCATTACCACTTGGTAACACATGTGGGCCATGAATGATCACGAGTTAAAACTCACATGCAATGTGGAAGCACGATTAAGGTACAGCATTGCAACAAGGTTTTTCTCCTTATCTTCAACATCTGCTGGAGCAGCGCGCAGTGCCTGTTTATATTCATGTGAAGTGAAGGAAGACAATGAACCACCTTAATCATTATCATTTAAAGCACAAAAAAAAAATACACCCTTTGAATCCTGGCTCGTTGGGCTGTTTCTAAACTAACAAATACAAAGCAAGTCCGTTTGTGTTTTACAAATTACCCTCAATTTTCGATAGCCATGGTCGATATAACTGGCCACATTATGTGGTTCCTATGCAATTAAATGCTTTTGCTAATGTAAAAAATTGTTTCAACACCAAAAACAGATAAATCAAATTTCACGTTTTCGCCCTTGAAAAATCGGGATACAGACTGTAAAATGCAGTAAGTAGAAAATCAAAACCGACACCCCATTTTCTTTTTTTTTTTCCAACCTGAGAGTAGAAATGCAAAGCAGTTGAATATTCCCCTTTGGAAAAGCACTCATTGCCTTTGGCCTTGGCCTCCATAGCAGCTTCCTTATTCTTTCCGCAGAGCGCCTTTTCTGGGTCCGTCAATTCTCTAACCATCTATCAATTTTCACCGAAAATCAGGGGGCAAAAAACAAAACCTAAAAATAAAAAATACGATTTCCAATTTTACTAAAGCAAAGGCGTACCTGGTGAAAGAGGGGCAAATTTTGGAAGAAATTGAGGAGGGAAGAGCATGTGCAATGGAGTTCATCAATGGTGCTCTGTGATATTTCCAGTTTTAGAGTTTCAGGGATCACTGATTTCAGCTTCTCCATTGTGAAAAGACGAGGAGCCAAGGCAATTGTGAAAAAATAAAAATTCAAAATTCCTTTCATTATATATTGGGTAAATTACACCTACCTCCCCCGAGGTTCAGTGTAATTATAATTAGCCCCCCTATAATTTGAAATGTTACGCATGCCTCCTTTCGGGTCTTACATATTTAATACTTGCCCCAACGTTTTTGATAATCCAACTTTACCCTTAATTAAATGGGTTAATTTGGCCCAGCCCCACAAAGTCAAGTTTCACTACAAATAGACCCAATCATTAATGTTTCATACTTTCATTTCATTTAGGCCTATTCAAAACCGAGTTCCCAAAATACCCCTGCTAATTTCATTTGTGATAATTAATTTCCTACAACCATTTCTGCATCTCGATCGCCACTACGATTTCTTCCTTGCTTCGCGATCTCCGATTGGTCGGAATTTTCAATCTTGTTGACCAGCTAATGCTTGTTAGATAACACATCTTTAGGTTGCTAGATTAACTAATGTTTATTAGCCTCCGCTATTTAATCAATTGAACCTTATAAAAAGGTAACCTTAAAAAAGCGTATAATAATTAAGAGAGTGAAATTATATTAGTTGAAAATGTATTCTATATTTAGAACATTTTATAAAGAAATTTCACGTGCAAAGAACGATTAGCTCGGCAGGGTTTGTGGATATAGGATTATTAAATTAGATTTCACAATCTCAACATTCTGCCCAAGATAAATTATAAAATTATTGAATAAATATTATATTAATAATTTAGTAATTCTATGCATATTTATCTATTTGCAAGTAGATATAAGATGAGGTATGGGGCTTAGCTATAATAATAGCTAATTCGTAAATCTCAACTACTAGCTACCCTCTGAGTTAGCAACTCAAATTTTATTGCTAGATCTGTAATCGCATCTCAATTAATATATATATATATATATATATATATATATATATATATATATATATATATATATATATATATATATATATATATATATATATATATATATATATATATATATATATATATATATATATATATATATATATATATATATATATATATATATATATATATATATATATATCATTTGATATTATATTTTTCATACAGTTGAATCTCGGTAAATTAATAATTTTGTTTAAATAATAATTTTTTTCGATCCCAACTCAAAAAAAATGTATTAAGTTATTAGCTCAGCAATTTAATATTTCGCTAAATTAATATCATTTTGGTAGTCCTGTAATTTATAGAGGTGTAAGTGTATTATCCAATAAACAAGATAATGCATGGAATGATAATAAACAACACACATGTATATATATAGAGAGAGATATATTAATGCATGCCAACCAATATAGGATTTAATTTAATTTTTTTAGCAGTTATTCATCTATATAATCCTCTCTCTTCAACTCAAACTACCATTCCATCCCAATCCCACTACAGTCTACATATACACAGAGTCTAGAGAGAGAGTTTAGAGAGAGAGAGAGAGAGAGAGAGAGAGAGAGAGAGAGAGAGAGAGAGAGAGAGAGAGAGAGAGATAAGCAATGTCAGGTGCTAACGTTAAACCCGTTGAAGAATGGTTCGAAAACCTAGGCCAAGCAAAGGAAACCCGGACCAAGATCCATTTCTACTTCCAGGATGTTCTCGGCGGAGAAAGCCCCACCGTGTACAAGGTGGCTCAGTCGGGCATCACCGCCACTTCTCCGACCACTTTCGGCCAGATCAGCATGGTCGATGATTTGCTCACAGCTGGGCCCGAGCCCGATTCGGAGGTAGTGGGCCGGGCCCAAGGTACAATCGGGTTTGCTGATTTGCACGACACCGCAATCCACATGGGCCTCAATATACTGTTCACACAGGGAAAGTACAAGGGGAGCACCGTCACTGTTTCGGGTCGGAACCCGATCTTCGAAACGGATCGTGAGCTGGCGATTGTTGGTGGCACCGGGTGTTTTAGGATGGCGCGTGGGGTTGCGATCAGCAATACTCACTCGTTTAACGTGGAAACTAACTACGGTGTTCTTGAGTACACTCTCTACATCACTCATTACTGATCATCGTCGTCATTGCGTCACTGTGACGCATCCATGCAGATTAATCTCGTTTTTTTTTTTTTTAATTTAAATAATAATTAATGTGTTGTTTTGATTTTTGGCCAATAAAATATGTATGCTGCTCCCTTTGGTAGTGATATATGCTGAGGGGTTGTATTATTGTGTATGTCTATTTGAATTTTATGAAATTGCTTTTATTATTATAGTCAACAAATACTTTTTCTTAATCTTTTACGTATATAATATTCAGTGTACTATTAGTTCAATGTATTATAAAGCTCGTTTCTCGAACTGAAGTTCTTAAAGCAGCAACGAGATTGAGTAATTTTATATTGAGCTACGAGAAAACTATACAAGAAATTCTAATTATATTAAGAAAAATGAAAAACAAAACGAGATTGATGATGATACGAAGTTCAATAAGAATCAAACGACTATTTAAACTATATTTTATCAGACCTTCATAGATCTATACATATTATTTTTATGTATTATTAATTAATTTATATAATATATGGGACTTCGTAAAAAAATTCAATTGAGTGAATTATTATCGGAAGAAAAATATTATTCAATTGAAATTATTAATTTATTACACGCTGTAGTTGAATTGTACTTAACGCATTACTCATCAAAGGTGATTAGTATTAATGTTTTGTTTCTTTCAAGAAACAATTGAAATGGCAATATAAAACTTTGTTAATATTTTAAACAAGTCAATTTAGAATGTAGAGAGAGAAATTCTGAGGTGAGGAGAGAGAAAATAGTGAATTGTGAGTTGTGACGGTGAAGTAAAGATAAAGAAGTTTTTTAATCGACTTTACTCGACTTTACATTATCTCAGTGAGATTTCTCTAAAACCCTTGTTCTTCCCCCTTTCCTTTCTTCCTCTAATTTTCGCCGTCGGATTCATTCTGCAATCGGCCCTAACTTTGTAATTTATCTCATTTTCTTCATTGCTTTCAATTATTACTGTTCTTACGTTTCATCTATTCCTCTCTTTTTTTTTTTTTTTTTTTTTTTTTGATTTATGCGATTTGAGGTTTCCTCTAGGTCAATTCGTAGTTGAATTCTTCGAAAATTGTCTTGTTTTTATCCAATTTATTTATTTTTTGTGCATTTTCGGTAATAATATTTATCCTGCAAAATTTGATTTGGAGCAATTGTATTGATGGTGGACAGGCATAAATGGCGGCGCAATTAGTCAGAGAATGGGTTGGAATTGAGCAGTTTCCTGCTGCCACTCGGGACAGCGTGGTCGAATTGTTGGCAGATTTATTCAAACAGGTTCGAAATTCTTGCTTTGATTTTACCTTATTGACATTGCATTACATACCTTTTGGCTACCCGAAAAGCAGCAAATTTTTGTATAATAAAATACAGGATTTCAATTCTCATGTCAGAAGATTATAGAAAATCTAATGCAGTGGATAATCAATTGTCTATTTACTTATGCAATGCGTTTCAAGCCATTCGTTCTAGGTGGTTCTATCAATAGCTGTTTACGTAAACTGAGTTTTATGAAGCAACATTATTTGTTACTTCTTGTAGAATGTCGACACATTGACAATCCTTGTGCTGGGGAAAGGTGGTGTTGGTAAGTCTTCCACGATTAATTCAATTATAGGCGAGCGAGTCGTAACTGTCAGTGCTTTCCAGGTATTATTATCCGCTGCCTGTAATTTTTTCGAAAAGCATGTTTCTTGTACAATTGTGCTTTTATGTACGATGCGATTTTTAACGACAACGTGTGCATTTTATCTCAGTCGGAAACACCAAGGCCAGTAATGGTCTCACGGTCTCGAGGAGATTTTACTTTGAACATTATCGACACACCAGGCCTTGTTGAAGCAGGATACGTAAGCAACCAGGTGCTGGATACCATAAAAAGGTTCGAACATTGAAGCAGTCACTTTATTTAGCATTTTAGATACATTTAAAATGTAATATTATTACATATCTTGGGTAAAAAAAGGATATCTTGTTTGTTGTTGTAACATTTTCTTTCCTTGGGGTAGCTTTCTTGGTAGGTTCCTTATGACAAAGACGATAGATGTTTTGCTGTATGTGGACCGTTTGGATGCGTATAGAGTGGATAATTTGGACAAGCAGATTGTGAAAGCTATTACTGAGAGTTTCGGCAAAGAAATATGGCATAAAGCAATTGTGGTTCTCACTCATGCTCAGCTATCACCTCCAGATGCATTGAGTTATGAAGAGTTCTTTGCCAAGAGATCCGAGTCTCTTATGAAATGTGTTCGTCAAGGTGCTCGACTTAGCAAAAAGGATGTTCAGGTATACTCTCAGTTTACGGCACTTGATTTTTCCTCTTCTTAAGGCAGGTTCGTTTTCTGTGGTACTGGTACCCTTAATCTACAAAATTTACACTGCAAGGTCGTCATTCTGGAGTGAAAACCTCCTATCTTTGGTGTTTTTCTTTGCTCATGAAAAGATTGCGAATGAGGTTATTCTTCTATAGATTGTGTCTCCAAGCATATATAAAATAGCTATTTAACTTGGGTTAGTCATTAGCAGCTAATCTTTAATGAATATTGCCCTGTGATTTAATGTTTTAGTCAGCAATTCAGCATTGTGGTTTTACGCACTTGGATATGGTCTGTTTAGATAATCATTTTCTACAAAAATTACATCCCGGAGTTTTTAAAAATATTACACATAGGTCCAAATGTATTCTTGTCTAAACAAATTTAATGAATAGTACTTCAGGGGCAAAATTTGATTTCCTATTAATTTTTAAATGATCTCGGCAATCTTCCGTTGGGTCAATAAACAGAAACTCGGAAAGGGGGAAATCTATGACGAAGGAAATCTCTCATGGGTGTTTTTTTATGTTTGAAAGTTAGTTGACATGTTCTGTAAGTCGGCCAAATCTCAGGGGTATTATTTGTAATCAACCCTATTATGATATCTATATCTTGATAATTCAAAGCCCGAGTAAAATATGTGAAGAGAAACATGTCACTGGATAATTGGCATAGGAGAGTAGAAAACCTTAATTGGCATAGGGAGACGAGTTTCCATTGTTTTTATTCTAACTACGATTTTTTTATTGTTCTTAGAATAATGTGATACCTGTTGCTTTGGTTGAGAACAGCGGGCGGTGTAACAAGAATGAACACGATGAGAAGGTATATATATTTTCTTAATAGTAAAACTTCTATCTTTTTTTTCTCGAGACTCTTCATGTTTAACTTTCTAAAAATCATATTTTCCAAATTGCAGATTCTTCCAATCGGCACTCCTTGGATTCCTAATTTAATCCAGACCGTCTCTGAAATTGTCCTAAATGGGCAAAAGGGTATTATCGTAGATCAGAGGTTGATCGAAGGGCCAAATGCTAACGACAGGGGAAAGCTATTCATCCCATTGATCCTAGCTTTCGAAGTAACCTTTTCTTTGCTTTTAAATCTTCGTAATATTTTTACATGGAAGAATTTTCAAAAACAGATTTTTTTTTTGTTTTTTGCAGTACTTGTTTGTCATCAAACCGATTCAGAGGGGGATCAAGAATGATGCTGCTAGAGAGGCTAAGCCTTTGTGGGCATGAATAATCGGTTGAAGAATGTCCGTTTTCTTGAAATAATTTGTTCGGGTTTTTCAGATATTCTCTCGCTTTGTGCTAAGCTTGTTTTCCTTTTCTGGTCAGAGTTATATGTAATTTTTGAAATACAGTACTCACAACAGGGATGCTTCTCCAGGCAGTGGAAATTAGAAATTTGATATGCAGAGCCGTCTTTTTGCATACACCAGTGTTGTCCAATAAATGCAAAAAAAAAAAAAAAAAAAAAAAAAATTCAAAAATGAATTTTTTTTATTCCAATTCCGATTTTGAAAATTCCGGAAGATGAAAATGTGATTCAATTTTGGAATTTTTCAGAAAAAATGTCAAAAATATTAATTTAAAAAACATCATTTGTCTACATCCATATAAAATTGGGAAACCATAAAATTTCCTCCTTATACAAATATGTAATAATATTTATATGATAAATACACTTTTGCTGAATTTTGGATTATTTATAAAAATTAAAATTGGATTAAAAATAAATGGATTTTTTTTTAATGTATACTCTCGATTTTGATCCAATTTGTTTCAAAGAAACTCAAAATCAGAGTTAATTTTTTTACAAATCGTTTCTTTAAATCGTTTATTTATAAATCAGAATTACCAAAAAAAAGATGACGGTTGTGTACGGAAAAGGCCTTTTGGCGCGAAACAGCAGTATATATAAATGAATGCACCTGATATCAGATTTCTCATACGCCACTTTAAACCGAAAATACGTATACCTCCATCTCCATTCAAAAAAAAAAAGAAAAAACTCACATTAAAGAAAACTCCAACAATAAAATAATCTGTATTCTTTTCTTTTTTCTCTGGGATTTTCGAGCAGCATAATTGATTAGCAATGGATGATGTGTGCGATTGGAGACTTCATTCCGATTGGTATTCTCCGACTCGCCTCCACAACAGCCCGGTGAAGTACGATTTTCCGGTAATAATAAAAAAAAAAAAAAAAAAAAAAAAAAACAGTTTCAATTATTTTCAAGGCATTTCTTGGATAATAACTATGATTTTTATTTTTTTCTCTGAATTAAGGGGGATAGGTTCATCCCGAACAGGAGCTTGATGGATCTTGATCAAGCCCATGGTGTTTTGACGAACAAAATTACTAAACTACCCTCCAAGACGACAAACTTTAAAGTTTGTTCCTTTTCCATTTTATTTCTCATTCTTCTCTTCATGTTCACAGTTTATGGTTGAAGGATTCTTGAATAAATTTGTGGGTTTTAATTATGTTCGTCTATGTTTTTTCGTTCGTTTTCGATTGTTTCACTTTATCGTGGGATTTAGTTCCTTTTCCGTGTTGGAGTTTCTTGACAATGTAATACAGATTGTTATTATATATATGAAAGTAGTGATCTTTAAATTTTATGGTTGAGTGATTAATTAGGCTGGTTGGTGTGTTCTTGTTTGATTAAATTACAGATCGAACAATATAGGCGGAATTTAAAAAATCTCACTGTGAGTGCCGAAGGAAGGCCATTTCAAATGCTCGTTTTCAGGGGCAGCCCCAAATCGAATCGAAAATTGAGCCGCGAAATACAACGCAGCAGTGAAGACCTCCCTAGTTATAATAACCCCCCTCGACAATTCCCCAAGGTTCGGTTTCGGTTTCGCTTATATATATAAGTCGAAAAAATCTTGCTCGATTTTGTTGTCCTTGTTTTGATAGCCACTTGTTGAGTGAGTGACTAATATTTTAATTGGATTCTTAATTCTTTAATACAGAAAGAAACTCTTGTTCTCGATGCACCCAACATAACGAACGATTACTATCTCAGCATAATGGATTGGGGGGAATCGAACATTCTAGCGGTTGCTTTGGGCACAAAAGTGTTCTTATGGAACGCAAATAGTCGCGAAATCGAATTGTTGTCCGAAGTTAGTGAGATTAATGACTATCCTGGTAGTGTATCGTGGTCCAAAGATGCAAAAACAATTGCAGTAGGGTATAATTCCTCGAGAATAATTCTCTACGATGCCGAGTCTCTCAAGCCCGTAAGAAAATCTGGTTTTTTTTTTTACACACTATGTACGATGTAGTTAGTGTCTACGAATCGAAGTCATTAGTTTCAATTGTATGTCTTTATTTTTTTTATTTTTTTTTATGCAGGTGAGATCCCTAAACGGTCACCGGGGAAAGGTGGGGTCCATTGCGTGGAACGGTCATATATTAACATCCGGAAGCCGCGATAGAGCCATCATCAACCATGACGGTAAAAAAAACAAAAAAACAAATCCTTTTCTTTTTTTTTCCGTCTTTCACTACTTTTAATCTCGAGTTTGTTTAACAGTAAGAGCGAGGAATAGTGTAGTGTGCCGAGTTAAAGCTCACGAGGGTGAAGTTTGTGGATTGAAGTGGTCAAGAACAGGGAATATACTCGCGAGTGGTGGAAATGACAATTTATTGTACTTGTGGGATTCGTGCAAAATGAGCTCGATGAATAATTTGTACCGATTTGATGACCATTGTGCTGCTGTAAAAGCACTTGCTTGGTGCCCTTATAACTATAACGTTTTAGCCTCGGGAGGCGGCTCTAGTGATTGCTCTATCAAGATGTGGGACATGCAGAAAGGAGCATGCATTCGAAGCACCGACACTAAAGCACAGGCGAGTTAGATTTTTTTTTTCAAGATTTTTTTTTTTTTGAGATCATTTTTGTGTCGAAATGTTAGATCGATTCTTTTTTTTTTTCCGGTGGATAGATATGTGGGTTGCAGTGGAATAGGCATCATCAAGAAATATTAAGTGGGCATGGCTATGGCAATGGCTCTGAATCACAAAACAGATTATGTTTGTGGAGTTACCCTTCGATGACTCGATTAGGAGAATCGATTGATCTTGGAGCTAGAATTCTCCATCTATCCCAGGTTTGGTTTAATGTTGTAAGAAATATTGATGAATGCAAGAATCTTTAAAAGTAATTTCTTTTTTTTTTTTTTACAGAGCCCTGATGGTTTAACGGTGGTCTCGGCTGGAGAAGACGAGACTATTCGATTCTGGGATGTATTCGGTCCTGCATCAAATGCTAATCCAAGGGTTTCATATTTGGATAGTCTTTTATCTCTCAGAGAGTCACCAATAAGGTGACAAAATATGCTGTTTAAAAAAAAATCGATCTCAATCACCTATTAAGTAAGCGTCTGTAAATCAAAGCTCGAAATTTTGGTTTAATACTTGTTATTTGGTATCATGAGACGAAAGAGATATCAGAAAAATCAAAAGCTCGTTGAGGTTATTATCAACAAACAAATTACTACAAATCGATGACCCACGTAATCACAAGTTGAAGAAAAAAACACCAAAGTGTCGAGTTGGTCATAGTATTTATTCAAGAAAATCCTTTCATAGCGAAGGACTCTTAAGATACTTGTCCGATAAAAACTAAAAAAAATAAAAATAACAGCTTCTGCAAATGGGTTCAAAAAGATTCAACTCAAGCAGGCAGAAACAATGAACACAGAAAAAAAAACTCAGGGGTACGATGAAGACTTGTCTTCCCTTTTAACCTGTAAGAGCAGCATTGAGAGCACTGTGTACATCGACACCAATTTGTGCTTCAGCTTTCTCCGCATCAGTCGATGCTGAGTTTAGCTTTTGTTGGAACTCTGCAAGGCCTTTCTGGACCAAGTTTGGGTCAAGGCGGTCAACGGGTGTGGCCTCGATAGCTATTATATCCGCAACAGAGTTTGCATGGATAAATGCAAAACCACCGCTCAAGAAATATTTGCTGATGTCATTACCTTCATGAACTGATATAACTCCAGGCTTCAGCTCGGCAATTGTAGCTACATGACCTGGCAGAACACCCATCTGTCCAGTAGTTGCTGGGATTATCACCATATCAACCTGAAAATCCATAGAAAAAGAGGAGTTTCACTCGTTGAAAATATTTCAAAAAGAACTCTATCACAAGTCATCGGCAGTCAAAATTCCGAGCTTTGTGATCGTCTTAATGAATCTGAGATGGTTGTGTCATGGCAAATCACAAAAAAAAAATCAAGAATATATATAGGTAAACGAGGATGCTCATTATTTTATCACAATCAACTCAAGTAGTTGACTCACTATGGTCTACCGTTGGTAACTATAAAAGCTCACAGGCATTATAGAGCTTAAAAATGTTCTTCTAGTAAAGATACAAAACATTTAGCCTACCAGTTACAACGGAAAAAGAACCCTAAGAGTGAATACTCCAGAAGGTCTCACTCATGAACAGAAGGAAATGTAAGGTGATTATCATGAAACCGAACAACAAATACAACAAACATGTATTATTTGAATTGAAGTTTAAGATCTAAATGGGACTACTTTCGAAATATCTTAATTGTTGGAGCATTGAAGCTGCTGTTACAAATGCACAAGATGCAAAGAGATGTTAATAATCAATGTATGTCACTATACCTAAATTTTTCACAATCAGTTTAGCAAAACTAAATCCATCTGCAAACCGAGCATTGTAACTTGAGGGCATAGCAATTGCAGAAATGAAAATTGTATCCATGATAGCAATGAATTTGACTAATAAATACTATGCAAGTTAATATTTGCCTTTTAGATAACATTATTTAGTTATAGCCAGCTTCAACCAAAAGATGGTTTCCGATCCAAATTTAGAAACCCTATTTCCTGTAAGACAACACCAACTTCCGGCATACTTCAAATACGGTCACATTCTTCACAAAAGAATTTCAACAAATTACACATCCATAAACCAACAGCTCAAGTTCAGCAATTAATCGGACCAATCGATACAAAAACACACATCGCGTTAAAAACCTAGACACAACTCAGTTCCAGATATCACACTATTTTCCTTTTCACAACAAAAATACCCAAAAAAATCATCTTCTCCGGCTCCGGCAGCAAGCTCGATTAGAGAATGATTTATATATATCTATAGGTAAATCAAATAAAGCATACATTAGTGAAATTGGTACCTGTTTGGCGGATAAGACGGAATCGTAAGGAAGCACCAAATTAACGGTGAGCTTTGACGGTATGGTTGACGGAGTTGGTGGACGGGGAGCCATGTATGCGGAGGGTGTCCTTGGGGGATCTATGGTCGGGATCAGTTTCTTCCAAGCGTCAACAAATTTGGAGTCTCCAGACGTCTCAGCCGGTAGATCGGCGGCGTATTGACGAGTCCACCGCATCGTAGCGGCGGAAGCTCGGCTGAGGAGGAATCGTGGACCCTGTCGCAACATTTTGAGGAGGCTGAGTTTGTGTGTGTGTGTGTGTGTTTTTCTGCGTGTGATTTTTATTTTGGGGGAGAAAATGGAGGATCGGAGAGAACCAGAGTGAGATTTGGGAATTTTGGATTCATGTAGCGGACTTCTGACTTCTATTTCTATAACAATTCCAGGCCCAAATGGACCTATATGAGGCCCGGCCCATTACATTCGGTTAATCATAAGACCATTAATTTTATTACAAATAAATAAATAATAAATAAATTTTTGAGGTAAGATCAAATTACGAAAAAACTCATACTACTTGGGTAATTATCATCAACTATGAATTGAATTTTCGTATACGTTCATCCTTGTAGTGAAAAACTTAGTGGAATCTTCTAGATTATATAAAATATTCTTAATGTTGTACCCGTTTTATCCTATGTGAGCTCCACAAGATGATCATAAGATGTGTTTTTTGTCTTGTACATATCAGATTGTGGTGTATTAGAAATAACATTTTTTGAATAAAAAGAGTACAAATTAGATAAGATTTCACGGAATCTTTGAAGATTATGTCACCATAAGGGTGGACATGTAAAAAAATTCATAGTTGGATGCGAGGGTTACAATTACACAAATATGAGGGGGCGTTTCGTAATTTAACCATACCTCAGCGGGCTGATTGTAATTTGCTCAATAAAATAAAAATTGGAGCTTAGTTGAACTGGTTTGTCGGAGGATGGCGGTCGGCACACTTTGGGCGGCGTAAACTGCTGAAATGCCCACACTACCATCACGCAGCGCCGGCGAAACCACCAAATTATCAATAAATATCAAAACCCAACTATCCAAATTCAAGCTCTCGTACTCCACCTCACTCTTCCCTTCCAATCTAAAAAATGCCTTCTCCAAAACACCCACAACCACCGCCTCCGCCGCCGCCGCCGCCGCGAAAACCATCCAAATTGAGGAGGATACCCCATCTCAAAATTCAAATTGCAACAAATCCAAGAAAGCCATAGCCGCGGCCAAACTGATCAACACCAAACCCTGGGCGGCGCCACTAGAATCCCGCCTCTCCACCGCCCTAACCCCACTCTCCCAAACAGCCTTCTTCCAAACCCTCCGCCGCATCAAAACCCCATCAAACGCCCTCCGCTTCTTCAACTGGGCCCAAAGCTCAGGCTTCACCCACAACCACCACTCCTACTTCATCATGCTCCAAATCCTCGGCCGGGCCCGACACCTCAACCCGGCCCGAAACTTCCTCTTCTCCATCCCCAAGAAATCCAACAACACCGTCCCCCTCACCGACAAGTTCTTCAACAGCTTAATCCGTAGCTACGGCGATGCGGGCCTCTACCAAGAATCCCTAAAGATATTCCAAGTTATGAAATCGATGGCCGTTTCGCCCTCCACCGTCACGTTCAATTCGCTCTTCTCGATCCTGCTCAAGAGGGGCAGAATGGGAATGGTTTTCGAGCTCTACAACGAAATGCTCAAGACCTACGGGGCTAAACCGGATTCGTACACTTTCAATGTTTTGATAAGAGGGCTGTGTATGAACTCGAGTGTCGACGAAGCATTTAGAATGTTCAAGGAAATGGAGAAGTTCGACTGCAAACCCGATTTGATTACGTACAATACCATCGTCGATGGCTTGTGCAGAACCGGAAAAGTTAGCATTGCTCGTAATGTGGTGACGGGATTGTTTAAAACATGTGAGGATTTGAGGCCGAACGTTGTTACCTACACCACTTTGATTAGAGGGTATTGTGGGAAACGAGAAATCGAAGAGGCGTTTGATGTGTTTAGAGAGATGATCGGTGGAGGAATTACTCCCAACGAGATTACTTGTAATACACTCATACAAGGGCTTTGCGAGTCTCGAAAGTTCGATATGATAAAAGAGGTTTTACGGGAATGCGGCGGAACTATTGTTCCCGACACGTGTACTTTTAATACCATGATGAATGCTCATTGTAATAGTGGGAATTTGGAAGAGGCGTTAATTTTTTTCGAGAAGATGAAGGAGATGAATGTGAAACGGGATTCGGCTACGTATAGTGTGATAATTCGCGCTTTGTGCGAAAAGGGGAGTTTCGAGAAGGCAGAGGAGTTGTTGGACGAGTTATTCGGTGAGGAAATCTTGTTGCGTGGTGATAATTGCACGCCTATTATTGCAGCGTACAATCCGATATTTAACTATTTATGTACGAATGGGAAAACCAAGAAAGCCGAGAGGGTTTTCAGACAGCTAATGAAAAGAGGGACGCATGATCCTATCGCTTTCGAAACCTTAATCTTTGGACAATGCAAAGAAGGGAATTTTCAAGATGCGCATAATCTGTTGATCTTGATGTTGAGGAGAGATTTCTTGCCTAGTGTGAAGATTTACGAGTCTTTAATCGACGGTCTATTAAAGAAGAAAGAAGCGAATCTAGCACACGACACTTTAGAGAAGATGCTGAGAAGCAAGTATATTCCAAGGGCGTCGAAATTCCACGGCGTTCTAATGGAGCTCGTCGAGAAGGAATATGCCAAAGAATCTGCGGATTTGATGGGGCTGATGCTGGAGAAAGAGATCCGACCGAACGTGAATCTGTCGACCGATGTCGTACGGGTTCTGTTCAAGAATTGTATGAACGACAAGGCGTTTGAGATTCTCACGAGTCTTTATGGAAATAGCTACGTTGTGAACATGGAAGAATTGGTTTCGTTTCTTTGCGGGGGAGGGAAATTGGTCGAGGTGGGTGAGTTGTAGGTGTATGGTCTGAAGAACGACCAGATTGTCGATTCAGGTTTGTTTGATAGAGTTGTGACGAGCCTCTGTAAAGGTGGTATGGCGTTAGAAGGATTTCGTGTTTACTATGAATTGTTGGAGAAGGATGCTCGACATCCGTTGGGGTGCGTTGAAGATTTGAGGAATGCCCTTGTCGATCAAGGTAAATTGACGGAAGCCGATTTCGTTGCTAAGAGGATGACTAGTAATTTTGTAGCAGTTTAAATATACCTTGAATTTCGTCAATTTTGATCCGGATATTTCCAATTTTGGAACAATGATTCTTTTTTTTCATTTTGCGCTTTGAAAGTTTCGATTTTTTCGATCTTTTTTTTTTTTGAAGTGGATATGAATACATAGTAAATTTAAAAATACTATTATTAATATAATTAATTTCTTTCCGTTTGTCGTACCAAAAGTTTATAAAGAAATCGTTCCTGCAGTAAAGATGCTATTACGAACCCGACTCGTAATGAGACTAGCTATTTTACAAAGTGCTCGTGTTTCACATCTACCTTGTAATCACAAAAATATTTATACGTCTTTTGTTACTGAACGAAATTAAACTAGAGTTATTACCTTACGCACATAACAACAAAAATATCTACAAAATCGAGCTCTCGATATCTAACCTGCGCATAATATCCAAGGAAAGAGAAACGAATAATGGCTGTCATGATATACAAAATCAACATCTCGATGTCTAACCAGCTATTATATATATACTCATGGTTTTGGGTCATCACAACTAATATAAATAGGGATATTATGTGTAATAGGGAAAGAGAAACGAATAATAGCTTCACTTTATTGCTTTTCAAATCAAATATACCTTGTTCTCGCAAGTTCTTGACTTGGATTTCGTCAATTTTGATCCTGATATTTTCGATTTTGGAACAATGATTTTTATTTTTTATTTTTCAGTTTGCGTTTTGAAAGCTTCAATTTTTTTTTCATTTACACTTAATAATATAAATATTATTATGTATTTTATATTATAGGTGACGGAAATTTTGAAATTCAAAATTCTACCAATTCCGACCTAAAAATTTTCGATTTCGGAACAATCTTTTCCATTCCAATTTCCAAAATTCCATTTCTGAAAATCACTCTAGGCCTCTATAATTATTATTACTACATCAAAATTTTGAAGACAAACAACAAACAAGAAAAATAATACTCTGATGCAAAAATCCAATTACTGGAAATGTGAAAAATCAGGTGGCCTCGGAATCTTCGGAATCAGGGTCCAAGTACATTTCCACAGCCTCCGAGTTGGTTAGGTTGTCTTCGGATTCTGTTTTCTTCATCTCTTCCTCCTTTTCCCTCTCTGCAGCTCGAGCCATTGCAGCCTCCAGCCTGGCACTTACAGCATCCCACGAAACAAGCTTCTCCATAAACGTAGACACATAATCCGGTCGCCGGTTCTGCAATAATCAAACAAAACGGTAATCTCACTGTTAACACAGTTGAAAACATGTAATAAAAACACAAGCATCACAAATATTGAAGACGAGGGTTAACCTGGAAATCGAGGTAGTACGCGTGCTGTCCAAAGAGAAAAACGAGAATGTTAGAGATCGTTTACAAGTTAATATAAACTTCTCTTTTCTTGTATGTTATAAAACTTAAAACTTGCAAGCACTTACCTCCCAAACATCTACAGTAAGCAGTGGCTGCAAAGAAAAAAAAAAAAAAAAAAAAAAGTAAGTGAAGTACAGTCATAAGTGATAAAATAATACGAAGAAAAACGATGACAAGTACTCACAGAGTAATCCCAGACAAGAGGATTTACAGCATTTGGGCTCTTTACTATCGCAAGCTTTTTGTCCTCGTCGGTTGGGCGTGGATTCACAGCATTACCAACATCGAGTCTATTTGCTTTATCTGCACGGAGAAAACGAAAGGGTCAACTTGTATTCTCATCTTTTATTTCAGTATAAATGTAAAAAAAGGAAACTTCCGGAAGTTCTTACAGACGAGCCAAGCCCAACCGGAACCGAATTGCGTGGCTGCAGCCGCCTTGAATTCATTGACAAACACTTCGAAAGAACCAAAGTCTCTTTTGATCAATCGTAGAAGCTCTCCCGATGGTTCACCTCCACCGCCTGGTTTCATCGACCCCCAGAAGAAATCGTGATTCCACACCTAGCAATTAAATACGACATGTAAATATATTTTAAAAAAAAATCAATGAAAAAATATGTTAGTAAAACGGAGTGTTTCAGTACCTGTGCAGCATTATTGAAGGGTGGGAGGAGATCACCCTTGTTATAAGTAGCTACTATTATTTCCTCCAACGGCTTTAAATCGAGCTCTGTACCAACTATTTGCTTGTTGAGGTTGTCTACATAAGCTCTGTGATGCTTCCCCCAATGGTATTCGAATGTTTCTCGACTCATATGAGGTTCCAAAGCGTCCTACATACTCAGATTAAGGTTAATTAATACTTATCAAACATGTCCAAGCAACAACATCCAATCAAACATAACATATTGCAAAAATTAAATAACCAAGAAATAAATTCCCACAGTTTCATAGTAATGGAAAGTGATAACACAGTTCATCTCTTACAAGCGAGTATGGCGGAGGGCTAAGATCGATTTTGGCCGTTATTAGACCCCTGCAAGCTTTCCTTACACTCCTTTTCTGCAATAGACAGACATTCAAAAGCAGCCTTGTAATAATAACATCATTGGAAGATAACACAACATGCCAAATGCAAGTGTGCAGCTCAATGTTTTCCACTTCATCCATAAAGTTTTAAGTTCTTAACACGAAAAAAACCATATCCATAATACAGTCCCACTGTGACATTTTGTCGAACACCTCAAACGCATCAAAATGTATTGTACAAGATTCAAAAAATTCAAAACCCCATTAATAAAAAAATCAGAACCTCAGCAGTATCACATACTACAGAAGTACTCACCTCATTCTTCTTCAACTGGAGGATGCGGGTCGACCCGGAAAAACCTGCAACGACAAAATCAAAGCACACCAAACGGGTTTAATCAGTTTTACGGAGCTATTAGGCAACTGTTGGCGGCTATTTTTATTACAGAAAAACGGCAAACCTTGGGAGGATAGCAGCCCGCATTGCAAAGGAGTAGCAATGGTTGCCGCCGCAGAAGCAGCCATAATCTCTCTGTGCGCGTGCGAACCACGTGACCAGCGTTAAGAAACTGCCCTTTGGGCGTGTGTATGGCTATGGTCAGGTTTATATATAATCACAAGACGCGATTAATATCTGTAAGCTGGATTTTGGTACGACAAAGAAATGCGTAACATGTACTACTTCGAATTGTGTAGTACAATGAATTGTGGTCTGAAATTATATGTAATCATTTCAACGCTTTGGATTACTTATAATTCTGTTATTCATTTGTGTTTGTTTGAATTTGGCGAAGTTCATTATGTGTAATTTAACTTAAAATATTATACATTTGAATCTATATAAATTAATATGGTCGGGATTATATTAGAGTAATTCTATTAGTAAAATATTAAATTATTGAGTTAATAATTTAACGCATTTTCACTAAGTTGGGATTGGAAGAATTTATTATTTAAGCGATTATTAATTTATTGATGTTCTATTGTATTCACGTATAAGGTGTAATTCGCCAAGCATATGATTTGAAAATTCGATGCATTTGATGCTTTAGAATAAAATTGAGAGAAGTTGTAGTAAATTTTAAATTCAATATGTAAGTACTAAATACACTTATTTTGTAGGGAAAATGTATATGTCACACTCTAAAAGTGTTTTTTTTTTAATTGAATAAAATTATGTAGCACGGAAACATTAATTTCTTAATGTATTTGAGTTTCAGACATGTTTTGTGTACGACACTCGAGAACATGTGACGGACATTTTGCAGTTTTTGAAAAGTTAGAAATATGTTTGAATAGCAAATTTCTAAATATGTTTGTTGTTTCTCTAATTATTAAGATGATTTAATGGGCAATTGCAAATTCAATTGGTAATAATATTTGTTTGGATATATTTGTATGCAAATATATAAAAAATATTTATATACAAATAAAAACTTATATATGTTATATACAATATATTTGTAAATATATCCTTATAATTTTAATATTTACACGATTCCTCCAAGTTCCCGTATCGCCATTTTTAGGCCATGCCGTTTCCCTGTGTTAGTTTTCCTGTTTTTCCGTATCGCTGTTTTTGTGTCCGTGCTACATGGGAATGAAGGCAAAAACAGTTGATTACGATGAATAGCCTATCCAAGAAAAATTATAATTTTAAGAAATCTAAAAAAAATTATTGAAGTATTTGTAATCTATAAATTTATTTGACTAAATTCTAGAAATATATAAAAAATATGGTGATGAAAAAGAAATGAGGACCACCTCAATCTTGAATCTTGATTATAGGAGAAGATTTTGGTTAATCTTTTCTTCTTATTATGTACATGGAAAGGAAATTGCAAAAATGTTGATCACTAAAAAAGAGGCACAGATTGCCAAAATATGTAATTTGAATTATATTTCAAAATCCAAATATAATAGTATATATATACAAAATTTGGACAATTTATTCATGTTATCTACCCACACAATAATCATCAAATAATATTTCAATTATCATAATCCGAATTATTAGAATGCGTTTCAATATTTTCAATTTCAAAAAGCAAGTAATTTTTTATTATTTTTTCTCCAAATAATCCAAAATTTAAGATAAGATTTTAGATATACTTCATATGTAAAAGAGATTTAATCATGAAATATATACAAGTACTTTCCCTATTTAGGTAATTTGATTTTAGTGCACAATTAAATTTGAAGCACCCGCGAAAAAAGATGAAAGTAGGCGTCCCTTAGTAATGAAGAGTTGGGTTTATAAAATGGATCGTCTTCTCCACTAGTCTGCCACCGTTTCTCTCTCTTTATTAATCCTCCTCCTCTTCCTCCACCACCACCACCACCACCACCACCACCACCACCTTCAACGCAGGTCCCTCTTTTTTCCGGCACCCATTTTTAATTAATTTATTTATCTTTGTAATAATTTTCATATTTCGATTTTTTTTTTGTTTTTGCAGAAGCAGAAACAGGGGAGTGGTTGATAATCCTGCGATGTTCACCAACAATGGAGGTGAGTTTTCCTACACACTAAATAATAAAATTGTTATTATTATTATTATTATATGTCTCTGACGTTCGTCATCGGAAAACTTGCAGCGGCGAAGAATTCTGCAGGCGGCAAGAGAAAGATGAAGGATGTTGCAACGGAAACCGTCGGGCACAGCAACCACCATCCTCACGGCAGCGGGCCCCCGCCCCGCCGCACGCAGGTGCAGCAAATACTAAACACCGCCGCACCGCAGAAACCCTTCTCGTTCATGTCACTCCTAACCTCCGACGAAGGTCCCAACTCTCTCGTCCCGTACACCAGAAACCACACCGAAGAAATCGAACAGCTAATCTTCCTCCATGTAAATAATTAGTCCTCCTACTAGTTTTTTTTGTTCGTTTATTGGCATTCGACACCCCTATGTTTTCTCTAATTGTTATAAAATCCCCCCATCTTATAAAATATTAACAAAACCCCCCTATAATTCAATTTCTTTAGCAAACTACCCCTAAAACACACTCTTTAAGTTCGTAACGGATATTTTGCTAATGTATTTAAAAACCGCAGTGCGAGAATCTCCGGCAAGCACTACGGGGAACAATCGGGACCCACAACCAAAAAATCAACCGTTGGGTCGAGGAGAAAGCCGCCAAGAAACTAAAAGAAAAAGAATCGGAACTGCAGCAAAAAACCGCACGCAACATCGAACTAGAGAGGCTGGCGACCCTGTACAAAAGCGAAGCGGAGAGGCTGCTGAATCGATCGAGGCAATTGGAAAGGATGAATACCTCCCTACGGGCCAGTTTGCAGGAGGCCAACGAAGCCCGTCGGTTAGCTGAGACAGAGCAGGAGGACGAGTCATCGTTCGAGGACCCCGATCGGGTGGGGCCCGTCAGGCTCGACTGCAAGGTGTGTCAGCGACAGCTGGCGACCGTGCTGATATGGCCGTGCAGACACCTGTGCGTCTGCACGGGGTGCCAGGCTGTCACCAAATTGTGCCCTGTTTGCTGCGGTCTCAAGACGAACTCAGTTGAAATATGTCTCCCCCTTT